>JACEEZ010003259.1:33370-75787 GCA_016584305.1 Chionoecetes opilio
CTCTCTCTCCTCTCCTCTCTCCATCTCTCTCTCTCTCTCTCTCTCTCTCTCTCTCTCTCTCTCTCTCTCTCTCTCTCTCTCTCTCTCTCTCTCTCTCTTTTCTCTCTCTTTCTCTCATTATCTCCAACCGACATGTACAGTGTTAGTTATTCAAGATATCTGCGGATGCAGATGCGGATGTGGATCTTAAAAATGATGCGGATATCTGTGGATTCAGATATCTGGTCAACCTCTATGGAGTATGGTGCCAAGGACAAATAGGCAAGGTCTGCAAGGCTGTCCGTTTGGACAGATGAAAATATCAAGCTTTTGCATCATTGAAGAAAGAAAAATCGGTGTATATGTGAATGGCCAGAGGGACAAATCAGATTACCGTGGCAGCAGTGGCGGCTGTAAATGGATGTCCGGGCTGCATATCAACAACATGCTCGCCGTTTCGGCTGGCCGCTCGCGAAATTTTTTAAACTTTCGGTTAAGGTTAGGTAAGGTTAGGTTAGGTTAGGTTAAAATTCGCTATCCGATGGTAACTTTGTGTGGGAATCACAATGAGGTTATTTTCAAGAAAATCATGTGGTTAGTTTCGGAACTACAGCCATGCGTAGAGGGCCGCCAACCTGCCGAAAAGGGGGAGCATGTTGTTAATATGCGTCCGGGCTGCGGATCAAGTGGCAGGCGTTCGCTGAGGTGTGAGGTTGCCTCGCAATTGAGGAGGTAGTGTAGGAGTGGAAAGGGGAGGGTGACCTCGCAGTGATCACAGGTGATGTCCACCGTGCCCTGGTGGATTTCATGAAAGCCGGAAAAGCAGAAGAGGTGGAGGTGTAGCCGGGCCAGTATGTGTGATGCAATGGATGGGTCCTGGGGGAAGGGGTGGTACTCTGTTGCAGCAGCGTATCATGAGGCGGAGGGTGCTGACAGGGCGAACACGGCCCATAGCACATTTTCGCGACGTTTCGCGTTTCTAGGTGGTCTAGGCTGACCCAGGCTGCACTGAAGCTGGCGAAAACAGATTCAGACTGGCCCCGTCCCATTCGTGGTTCCTATTGGCTGTGATAGCGTCGAGTGAGTGGTCCTACCATCCTGCAAGCCTGACCACCACCCCCCCACCCCTGCAAAGACACACCAAAAGGTTATTAATTTGACTTCAGGTAATAACCTCATGGCTGGCTTATGAAAGGTGAACCGTGGTCATCATTATGTGTGTGATGAGAATCAGCTTTATAAATCTCTGGACGAGAAAAAATCCAGCAACACAATATTGAATTTGCAAGACCTGTTCCAGCCATATCAAACGTTTACTACATTACTATATATAAGCTATATAACCATCATATATTATACCTTAGTATACTGGCATCCACTACTGGGGATTTTCGTGTTTAGCAGGCATGTTAATGGTGGAGTGTTATTAGCCTTATTATCATGCAAGTTTTGCCTTTGCAATTAATGTAGTCTCAATGATTCGTGTTACTACTGACTGGGGCTTCTACTTCTGATAAATTTGATCACTACACAAAATATTGCTTGATTTTGCTATATATCGTACTGTGCAGCCTTTTTATCATATTCATCCTCTGATACTTGACTTCCCAATGAGAAGTCAAGTAGCAGAGGATGACTATGAAAAATGGAATGATGAAATAGACGGTAGATGAAATGGGATGTTCCCATTTCATCTACCGTCAATAACACTATAGTCGCTGTGGGATAGTTAGATAGCAAGTGTAGCCTGGCAACCTTGTGCTGGCAGCACTACGCCTGGCAACCCCGTGTGGTAGCCGCTGGGCAGACAGTCGAGTCACACCGCCGCTTTGGCTAGTAAAGGCGTTCCCTATCGTTATCGTTCGCACTGTAAGCTATCACTAGAATATATAACCTATGTAAAGTAACTTGTGTTTCTGTAATCCCACTGGACTTAGACTGATCACGTTGCACACGAACATGGTGCAGTGAGTCACTTGTAATACAGTGACGGACATTTTTTTGAGGGAAAAAATATACGCCGACAGCCATTTTGTGTGTCTCAGCTTCGTTTCACCACGCCCGCATTATTGGAAGTTCTGCTTCCCTGTGTAATCACGGTGCTAAGAGCTATAGTGCTACTCGCGTTTGTACAGTGTCGGGTGTGTGCCGTGTTTTGCTACGTTTGTGTGTAGTACAGAGTGGCTACGCTTTTGTTGGTTTGTCCTCCCCCTGCCGGCCTCCTGGTCATACGGAGAGCCAGGCAACAGCCCTCTTATCTTCTAAGCAGCCAACGGCGCACTGTCGGGTCGGGCTGGGCTGGAAACGCACTCAGCACTGATACTCGTTGCCGCCGCCCCTTTTTCACTTCCACCCGTAGGATTTACCCCGACACACTCGCACAGATTCTGAATATTGGTGACTTGTGTCGCTGTATTTTTCATGTACATCTGATTCCAGCTGTTGAAGCGTTGGATAAGTTCTTAAAAAAATACTTTGTACACCATTGACCATGACAGGAACGAGAAAGAAAACGAAGCAGACACATATCTCACCGCCCCTCTCTCCCGGGCGTAAAGATGAGGGTGACGCTACACTTTCACTTTTACCCGTTGGTGTAGATGTCATTTTTCCACCGTCTCCCTCACGCCAGGAACGTTTATCCACTGCCTCCACCATGGACTTTTCTGGTCGTATGCAATGGATGGAAGCACAGCGACGTGAAGATGAAAGGCAAATGCGAGTGGAAAACAAATGGCGAAGTGAGGAGGAGTCGAGTCGTTTTCAGACGCTCATCACGACCCTCTTACCGCATGCGGCCTCACCCACGGCGTCTTCCACAACGGTGACGCCGCCTATGCAAGGAGCCACGGCCCCAGCACATAACAGCCGCGCCCCAACCCCCGCCCCACCCAAGGCTTCTGTTCAACCACCCCCAGTACTCCAACCTGACGTTTCTTATCAGACTTTCAGAGAATGGAGGCAGAGATGGATAGATTACTCCACGATGGTGGATCTTCCGAGCTTGTCACAGGAAAAACAGCTCATACAGCTACGTATGTGCTTGTTCCTCGAAACGCAGCGAGTACTGGAGCACACACTACAAGTGCCCCCAGACTCCACGTCTCCTGTAGAAGACGTACTTAACGTCCTGCAGGAGCACGTCAAGGCCCAGAGGAACGAGGCACTTCGTAGGCGGGAACTTTTCAGCTCAAGACAGATGGAAGGCGAATCGTTCGATGCCTTTTATGTTCGTCTGAAGCGGGCATCTGAAGAAGTTGACATCTGTAAGAGCAATCACCAGAAGTGCGAGGAAACCCAGCTCAAGCAGGTGATCTTGATGGGCGTTCGAGACGAAGAACTCGTCCAACGCCTCATTTCCCTTGACGCCTCATGCACTCTGCAGGATTTAGTGACGGAATGTCGGGCCTATGAGGCCGTCCGAAACACCATGTCAGCACTGCGAGCCGCCCCCCCCTACTGCTGTGAGATCCATGTTGCAGTACAAGAAGGGGAAGACGGCACCTCATAAGGCGAAAACTGGTGCCCGTGCCGTTACACCTCCGCCCAGCACACCGTGCAACAGCTGCGGAAAGCAGCACGCCCCGCACTCATGCCCAGCTGCCGAGTCCGTGTGCAACTGCTGTGGACGTACGGGACATTGGTCCCACACTGTACGGTGCCCTGCTAAAAGTACCCAGTGCAGTTTGTGCGGCCGCATCGGTCACTATGACAACTGTTGCTCCCCGATCAAACCCAAGGGTCAGCAACGACGACGCAAACAACGCGCGGCACCAGTGTTTTTCGTCCCTACTCCCCTGGCAGCCAGCCGCAAGACCCTCAACAGCGTCCGAGCAACGTCAGACGCGTGGGCTCGACTCCCCGGTCCAGTACCAAGCGTCTTCAGCCCATCAGCGTCACCGTCACCCACGGCATTTTGTCAGCACGTCTGCAGATGCTCCCCGACACTGGCGCGGACGTTACCGTTATTGGCCTAGAACACCTACGCCACCTGGGTCTTTCCAAGCATGACCTCGGACCGCCGCCCAAGGCCAAGCGGTTCACAGCTGACGGTTCAGAGATGGCTCCAGCCTTGGGTTCATTCCAGGCCACTATCACTTTCAGCAACCGGTCGTGCTCGGCGTGGATTGACGTGCACGATGGCGTACCAACTCCTCTGATCTCGTATGAACATCTGAAGGAGCTGTCAATCATCTCACAGGAGTTCCCTAAACCGATCCTTGAGGTGAGGCACGCCAACAGGATGCGCGTCACGAGCAGTGACGAGAGTGGCTACACGCCTGGTGCCCCCCCGCAGCCCGGCCCCGGCCCCGCCGCTCCACCCGCCTCCACGCCATCATCGTTCCCTCTCACCGGCAACACATCCCCTTCAGAGGCTCGTGGATACTTCCTGAAGGAATTTAGCGATGTCTTGGTGACGAAGGAGACGCTACGGGCCAGTCCACTCAAGCCGATGATAGGCCCACCCATGAGGATCCACTTGAAGGAAGACGCCTCACCCTTCGCGATCCACACACCCCGTCTGATTTCCCTTGCTTACCGCGAGTCGGTGGAGCAAGAGCTGGAGTCTATGGTGGCCCAGGGTATCATTGTTCCTGCCGGCGACGACCCGTCCCCATGGTGCCATCCTCTCGTAGCCGTTGCCAAGCCCAATGGTGGTGTCCGGATCACCACCGACCTGTCTAAACTGAACAAACAGGTGTCACGTCCAGCGCATCCCTCACCCACGCCCTTCGCAGCGATCCGTAGTGTGGACCCGAAGGCACGCTTTTACTCGAAGGTAGACGCGCTGTGTGGCTACTGGCAAATTAAGCTCGCTGAGGAAGACCAGCCACTGACGACATTCATCACGCCTTACGGCCGCTTCAGGTACCGCCGCGGCCCAATGGGTTTTGCCGCTACTGGAGACACTTTCTGCCTTCGAGGTGACTTGGCACTCCAAGGTTTGATGAACTGTGTGAAGGTTGTCGACGACATCCTTCTATACGACGAGGACTACTCCGCACACTTACTCCGCGTCCACGAAGTATTGTCAAGATGCCGCAAGTACGGAATTACCCTCAACGCGGACAAGTTTGTTCTCGCCGAACCAACAGTATCCTTCTGTGGTTACAACCACTCCAGGGATGACATAGCTGCCGACCCAGAAAAGATTCGTGCCATCAGAGACTTTTCCAGTCCTGCCAACCTCACTGACTTCCGCTCTTTCATGGGTCTTGTGAATCATTTGGCGGAGTTTTCGCCGGATATCTCTGCAGCTACACAGCCACTTCGCCCACTGATGAGCCCCAAGAATACCTTTCTTTGGACCCCCGACCATGACGAGGCTTTCCGACGTGTGAAGGAAGCCCTGTCGAGCCCACCGGTCCTCGCCACGTTTGATCCTGCCTTGCCCACTGTTTTGCAGACAGATGCCTCGCGCTTGTATGGTCTTGGCTACGCTTTGCTACAGGACCACGGCGGAGGAGTGTTCCGACTGGTTCAGTGTGGTTCCCGGTTCCTGACGGAGGCAGAAACACGCTACGCTACCATCGAGCTCGAGCTTCTGGCCGTAGCATGGGCGACATCGAAGTGCGATTCTACCTCATCGGCCTGCAGCATTTCGAGGTAGTCACCGCATACCTCGAGGTAGTCACCATTGGCCCGTTGTGCCAATCCTCAACCACTACTCGCTGGATGCAGTTGAGAATCCTCGCCTTCAGCGCTTAAAGGAAAAACTCTCAGCTTACCTTTTCACAGCAGTATGGCGCCCGGGTAAGCACCTCTGCATTCCCGACGCCTTGTCCCGCGCACCCGTCAGCCACCCCGCCCCCAAGGATGAAATGTTGAGCACCGAGACTTGTGCTTCTATCAACACTGTCGTTACTCTGCAGGCCATTCAGTCCCTCGCCAGTCAACATCGTTCGGAATCTTCACCTACCGGTGACATGGCACTGGAGGCCCTACAAACTGCAGCTCGCAACGACCCTTCCTACGTCAGGCTGCTAGACTGTGTGAAGAAAGGTTTTCCTCTGCACAGTTACAGTCTTCACAATACTCTGCTCCCTTACTGGAGACTACGTGAGGACCTATACTGCAATGAGGATCTGGTTCTCTATGTAGTACGTGTTGTTATTCCAGCTGCTCTATGCCGCAACGTCCTGGCCCGCCTCCAAGACAGCCATCGAGGAGTAGAGTCCACCAAGAGACATGCGAGGCAAGCTGTATACTGGCCCAGCATCAACTCTGACATCACCAACACGGTCCAAGCATGAGGGCCATGCCAAGTGATGCGGCCAAGCCAGCAGCAGGAGCCCCTGTTGTCCGACGACGACCCCACCAGACCTTTTGAGTCAGTGTCAGCCGACTTTTTTACTGTTGCTGGGAAGTCATTCCTAGTTATAGCTGACCGTCTCTCTGGTTGGCCCGCTGTGGTACCCTGTGGCAGCGACACAACGTCTGCCGCCACCATCCGCCAGTTCCGGCGCTACTTCCGTGACGTCGGCGTCCCTGTGCGTCTCAGGACTTCGCAGCGTTCCTCGACCGCTGGGGAGTCAGGCATATGGTGTCTTCACCGCATTACCCGCAGTCCAACGGCCACGCGAGCAGCAGTCAAGTCCGTCAAACACCTAATCCTGAAGGTGGCTCCATCAAGCAATATCGACTGTGAGGACTTTGACCGCGGACTGCTGGAGCTCCGCAATGCTCCGAACTATACCGGTCGCTCCCCAACACAAATCTTGTATGGACGACCTCTCCGTTCTTGCGTCCCCACCCACCCCCAGTCCTTCTTGATGGAGTGGCAGACCAAGACAGAGATATGCGACCGCCGAGCTGCCAACCGTGCTCAAGACGTCGTGACACGCTACAACGCACACGCCCGTCCCCTTCCCAGGCTGAAGATCAACGAGCAAGTTCGTATCCAGGATCAGACATCGCATCGCTGGGACAAAGTGGGCACCATCATGGGCACTGGCAGTTCACGGGACTATCAAGTTCGGCTACCCAGTGGTCGTTTATGGTGGCGCAACCGACGGTTCCTACGTCCTTACGAAATTTAATGCCTCATATATCATATATGCTCAAAACCATACCTATAACTGTCGCCGATAGGAATTCTCGCCGATGTCGGCGACTGTTACACTTCGTGTTCCCCCCCCCCTTTTTTTTGATAAATAAAGACGGGTTCGCTGTCGTAAGACGCCTGGACATGCTTTTGTTGATCAAGTCAATATTAGTAAGTATTCCCCTCAACGCCGGTTTTCTTTGCCTTTGTTAGTAAACGGACTACTTTTCGTAAACAGACACTTGTCCACGCGACACCGGTGTCGTGTGAGCAAGTGTCTGTTTATGAGGTGCAATCCGTTTACTAACAAAGGCGTGTTGATCAACAAACTAACTAAAGAAAACGGAAACTGCGCAGTGACAGTGCGCACGCGTTGAGGGGAATATATACTAATATTTAATATTGACTTGTTGATCAACAAAGGCATGTCCAGGCGTCCTACGACAACAAACCCGTCTTTATTTATCAACAAAAGGGGGGGGGGGCACGAAGTGGAACAATCGCCGACGTTGGCGACAATTCCTATCAGCGACAGATATAGGAAAAAGTTTTGAGCATATATGATATATGAGGCATTCAATTTCGTACTGAAATGTCCTGTGAGTAGGACATTTCTATACGAAATATCCTGCTCATAGGAAAGTGTCCGATAGGAATTATCGAAACTGTCGCCGATAGGAATTCTCGCCGACGTCGGCGAGTGTTCCACTTCGTGCCTCCCCCCCCCCCCTTTTGTTGATCTAGGCAGACTTTATTTTGCGTAGAACTTTGGAGATGCTTGGCAGGACTGATGTAGTGGGGCTGGGTAGGGCAACGGCTAATCTTGCAGCTCGGTCAGCTGATTCGTTTGCACTAAGGCCTACATGGCTGGAAACTCAATTGAGGGTGATTTTGTAGCCACGTGCAGCCAGGCCCCCTGATAAGGATAAGAGTAGTGAGGAGGAGGTGAATGTTGACATAAGGCTGTGTGTCTTTGAGGGCCTGGATATAAAATGTTTGAGTCGGTGTAAATGAAGACATAAGGGAGTGGTGAATAACGCCACGAATGGCGACTAGTTCAGCCATTGTCTTGTGGCCTCTCCGGTCACAGAAGCTGATCCCGCTGCTCTTGTGGCAGGATCAACTAACCCGTCTGTGAACATTGTAAGGAAGGCAGGGGTCGTCAAGTCCGCCATGACCTAATGCATTTCCAGACGGAGGGCAGCGGGGAGCCAGTGTGCTTTTGGGCGTTCAAGACTGTGGAGTGAAGTGAATATTGGAGGAGGGCTCCAAAGTGGTGGTGTGGCGAAGTTCGTGTGTGGGAAGTCCCTTGCTGAGGAGGGTGTCGAGTATTCCCATAGTGACAATCACCTCCGCAGCGCACAATGGCCAACATTGCCAACGAAGGTTGTTGCGGGGCCGGATACAAATAATTATATTCAATAGTATAGTTTGACATAGAAGTTTAAGGCAGGCGGTGGAGAATTTTAACTATTTCAGGCCTTTGGCATAAAAACAAGTGGTTTCGTTGCGTAAGTAGCTACACGCATTTGTCAGCACCAACAATAAAATTTTATTATATACATATTAATGGATGTTTTCTACCAAACCACCAGAGTTGCAGCGGATAAAAGATGACAATGGAATCCTGGTATACTACTACCAGTTGGGGCAGGCGGGGATATCTGCACATGTTACGGAGGCAAGTACTGAAGCGTGTATATGGAGAGAGAGAGAGAGAGAGAGAGAGAGAGAGAGAGAGAGAGAGAGAGAGAGAGAGAGAGAGAGAGAGAGAGAGAGAGAGAGAGAGAGAGAGAGAGAGAGAGAGAGAGAGAGAGAGAGAGAGAGAGAGAGAGAGAGAGTATATTTGATGAGTCATTGTAAAGACAACACGAGCATACAAATGTATCTGCGGTATGGTATATTTTTACAATATTGTTATACAATATTCGTAGTACACAAGAGAATGCATCCACTCCACAGGATGGCGAGCAGGTGTGGCTCGGAGCACCTGGGATGCAGCAGTGGACAGGTAAGACCATATCACGTCAGAAGAATTTGACCACCTATAAAATCACATAGATAAATAGATAAACACCTATTTAATTTTATATATTTATCATTACTGTATTCATTGTCTCTTGTTAAATTTTTGTCTTCCATTATCAACGTCCATCCCTATAATTACATTATCAAGGAGTAAAACATATTGCAGGAAGTATGGTTCAAATGAAAAAAGTGTATCCAGGTGCTGAAGACTGGAAATATACAACAAGCGAGACGTTCAAGCCAGCTCCCCAATCACTGTGGTCCGATTATTTCGGTAAGCTGTGAATACTTGTCTATATATTGTTTTTAGTTCCCTCCAGTCCTGCCATCTATTTAAATCTTTTTAATATTGAACACACATAGTATATATCGAATTTTGTGGATATTCATTTTCAGATGGTCATATAAAAATTTATCTTGACTTTGTATTATGTATAGTTATATTTTTGCCTAGGGTGTAGTTCGGCATCATACAAAATATTTTGATAAACTGATCATCAAAAAAGAAACATTAAAAGATGATCACAAGATTATACAATATCGCAAAATCATGATAAAGAAGTTTGGGTTTGGATACATGCATAAATTAATCATCATATTGTGGAGAGAGAGAGAGAGAGAGAGAGAGAGAGAGAGAGAGAGAGAGAGAGAGAGAGAGAGAGAGAGAGAGAGAGAGAGAGAGAGAGAGAGAGAGAGAGAGAGAGAGAGAGAGAGAGAGAGAGAGAGAGAGGGTTAGGGGGAGGGAACCTTGCGTGCAAGTGTGTGCAAGTGTGTATAAATAATCCACAGCTTTGATACACGCAGGACATGCGATCGCGACCTAATACCCTTTCAGAGAGAGTTTAGAGTTCATAGAGATTGATCTATGGTGAAACTAGGACCTAATGCACCAGCACACACACACACACCATCCCCTTACCCAAAGGGTATACAGTAACTGCTTGCTTTTGTCAGTGCAATAATCCTTGTGCGGGGACTGAACGTGGTGTCACATATTGTCGCGCCACGATGTTAACCACTGAGTCATAAAATGAGTGTATATATATATATATAATATATATATATATATATATATATATATATATATATATATATATAATATATATATATATATATATATATATATATATATATATATATATATATATATATATATATATATATATATATATATATATATATATATATATATATTACATATATATATATACATATATATATATATATATATATATATATTATATATATATATATTATATATACATATATAAATCACCAGTGATAAATCTGCTCGTTGATTGGGCATTATTTCCTTAAAAGAGTTCTTTTAGATAATTGGTTCTCAACTATTTTGCCCTATGTACCCTTCTCACCATTCGTCAGAATGTTATTATTTCCTTGCTAAGGTTGTTCGGTTCAAAACGTTCCGTCCAAATAATATACAAATAATGTAAAAACATATTTAATTTTGTTTCATGTCATTTGCAACAGATAACCGAAGTATAGTGCGTTTTGTGCCGCCCTGTGGAGCCGAAAGAAAAAATTATATCAGTATTTATTTTGAGTGCACCAATCTGTTGCCTCAATTATTCCCTCAGAATATGAAATTATACCCTTGAAGAAAATCCCCCCCTGGTTGGGGATACTGGAACCACTTGTTTAGATACTGCCATAAAACCTTCATTATCATTTGCAATTTTTAGTTTTGCCCAGTTCAATATTAACAGTGTTTTTAACCATATTAATTTCAGGTATGCAAATGACAGATGTTGCCAGTTTGCTGCATATGTTATTGTTTATAAGAGATCAATCATTAGCACAGATGCAATATGAACTTTGTATTACAGGCTACAGTGTTGAGTCCGGGCGTTTCTTCGGGTCCGAAACTCACAAGGTGGCTGGCTCACCTCGATATGACCTCGTAGGAAAGGTGCGAGTACTTTAATGTATTTTGCACATACTGTTTATAGTGATTAAATATTATGTTCATCCGTTGAATATATATATAGCAACATGCATGTCTGATTCTTCTAGTCTGCCCATCTACATTTACATCTGCTTGTTTGATTGTTTAAATTTTCCCTTATGATGTTATAAATAATTTTTTTAAACATAGTGTACGCCTACAGGTATCGGTGTTTACCACAACCAACGGCAACGAGATCCAAGTACGCTGGGAAGCAACAGGACCTCAGATAGGAGCGTACTTCGGATCATCCGTGGCCACTGGGGACGTGAACGCCGACGGATGGAGTGAACTTTTCGTTGGGGCTCCTCTTTTCTCAGTTAAAGGTGGTGCGGATGAATGTGATTGATTTACACATTACCTATTAACAAACTTATCAAATAACACAATGAGTGTACTTTTTGTAGTTTTTTTTGCAAAAAATTGAAGAAAAGAAGGTCAAAATGATGACGATGATAATAAGTTAAGGGTTAATAGTATTTACAATATACTGCTAACAAATAGCATCTACAACAAAGGAAGCTCAAGGAGACGGAAATGAAAGGAATTAAAGATTATTTGGGCGTAGTGAATTTATTAATGGTATAAAGATAATAACGTTTCTTAAAAAAAAAGGCTAAGAAACATATAACAGTAACAGATGATTGAATGGTTTCACGTGAACTGCAAACCTTCACATCTAGTAGAAAAAAGGTCTTCTTAACATTATCTTGCTTATGTAACGTTAAGACCGTGTCACACGAGCGATATTTTCTGGAATCTTTTGGTATTTTGCTATCAAAAGATGCCCGTAGTGGTGACAAAAAGTGCGCGTGTTGTCACACGGCCTTTTGGATACGAGCATCTTCCTACCAGAGTAGCCAAGATCTTATTATTCTATCTTAGCTACATCTGCTTCTACTGACATCTATAAAATGTCCTTCCCTCTTCACATTTCCCTTGATAACCATAAATGAACCACTCAAAGCCTTACTTGTATTCCTAAATCAATGAAAAATAACACACATCATATTATCCACGTTTCTTTAGTAAAAACACACGCATCCTATTAAATGTATGCTTTTATCAACGTTTTCCCTCATAACTTCTCATCAACACCTCAAAACGCAACTAGTGTATATCTAAATCATACGTAAAAAATAATAAATAACAGGCGTGTACCATATCATACACGTGTCTTGTACATATAGAGAGTAAAAACCTATTTATTTATCCTACCCTACTCTACCAAACACTTTATTTTCCTCCTCTCATCTGTATTTTTCTCCTCGCATCTACACTATATTAATATTACTATACAAAGATAGCATTAGTTCCCTATGCTACACAACTTAGTTCCCTAAACATGTACATAGAGTGCATACAGATCTCGACCACCCAAGATTGTAATTTTTCTTATTTCACTGAAAAGTGTAGTTCGTACAAGTACTCGTGCGTCGGCTGTCCAGATGTAAACAATGATAGCAATACTGGTGCAAGACAACGATCATGCGTCGAACTCTCGTTATGTACGAAATATCCATATCAGCATAAATGGTAGCAAAATATCCAATAGATGCGGAAAAAGTGTCGTAGTGACATGCCTTTGACTAATTTTCAATATGATTGTTTGTGAATGTGTGATGCACTAATAATGTAATTAGATTAGATGGGATACGATAGACTTAGATACTGGAGATCTATAACTATCACCGTCGCGCTGTGATAGCTGAAATACTTAGATATCACGATAGATTGTATGTGTTACTAGATCATACCCTCTCGGAGCTACCAGAACGCAGGGATAAGTGGAAGTCGCACGGATAAGGATCGTGAGTGTCCTTGCCAAGATGAATACAATATAGATCTGTGTGCAGTAGCACGATATATAGTTTTAGATAGATAATAGATAGATATGATAATAGATATGATAATATGATATAATATATATATAATATAGATATAGATAGATAATAATAGATATAGATATATAGATAGATAATATATAATAATAGATAGATAGATAGATATTAGATAGATAGATAGATAGATAGATAGATAGATAGATAGATAGATAGATAGATAGATAGATAGATAGATAGATAGATAGATAGATAGATAGATAGATAGATAATACATTCATACATACATACATACATACAACACACACACACACACACACACACACACACACACACACACACACACACACACACACACACACACACACACACACACACACACATACATACCTAGCCCATTGGATGTTACTCTATTGAGGGATACGTGGCGTTTAGATGTTGGCAACGCCTGGAAATCATTGTTTGTGTGTTGACTGTGGGCTGTTTCAAACCGATGTATATTGCTTCTAGGTAAAGAAGGCGGCGATGATCTTGTTCTTTATCAAGTATCGTGGTGTTTTTGTTAAGGTCATCTCTTGTCAGGCGGGAGTTGTGCATGGTGTCATAGTGGTTCTTGATAGACCCATTGTGGTGGTGACAAGGTGGCCAGGTGACAAGTAAGGCTCAGTTTAGTCCGCGTCATTCCAATATAAGAGTGAGGTCCGCATTCCTCACTCTCACATGTGTGTTGGTAGATGACATGGTCTTCATAAAGGGGCCTCTTGGTCGCGTTAGGGGTGTTACGGAGCAGAAGATGGGCAGTTTTCCTAGGTTTGTAGTAGATGAAAAGAGCGTGGAGTCTTTCTGGGTCAGTAGGACGAACGTTGCGGTGTATTATAGCTTTAATAGTCTCCTCATCCGTCTTGTAATCTGTAGACATATGGTTGTTATAGAGAAGCTTGATGGGTTCGGTGGTGGTGGGAGTGGTAGTGTCCTGGTTGGTGTACCATTTGTCTATGATTCTCTAAATGACGTGGGCCACATCAGAGTTAGAGTATCCGTAGTTAATAAGGACTTGCGTAAGGCGCTCAAGTTTTTGGTGAGCGTCTTTCCAAGTGGAGCAGTGAGAGAGGGCTCGTCTGACGTAAGCGCTGATGGTGGAATATAAGTAACGCTTAGGGCACTCGCTATCCCCGAATAGGCAAAGTCCCTTGTTAGTGGGTTTGCAGCATACTATGGTCTCATATTCTGCAATGTACAATAATGTACATACATACATACATACATATATACATATATTATATATATATATATATATATATATATATATATATATATATATATATATATATATATATATATATATATATATATATGTATATATACATTTACTTAACCAATATAATCACTACTATCTATCACAGGCACGGCCATGGAGAGTGGATTGGTTGTTATCTACTCCCTGAAGGCAAACTGGGATAACCTGGAAGAGAGTGGCCGCCTGTTTGGGTCTGGGCAGGAGAGGGCGAGGTTTGGCTCCGCCCTTATGGTTGTGGGTGACCTGGATAGGGATGGCTACAAAGGTAAAGTTTTTGTTACATGTTATATTTACAATGACAAAAGTAACACAACATATACAACATGCAAGTAGGCAGCTTATTCGATTTCTTTTTCCTTATAGTTACTAACTTCATTTTGTTTTCTTGAACGCATGCCAACGAGAAAGCCCGGGTTCAGTTCTCGGGACGTCTACGATACCCTTAGGCAAGGCATCTTTGCGGTAGCCTCTTCGTACCTAGAACTGTAATATGTATTCAGATGTAAGAACGGATTGTGCTGCGTTATGTAGATAGGATATAAGTGCTAAATGCATGTATGTGTGGCTTAATGACCCCTAGTGTGCAGTCGATAGCCATACAGCACAAGGCTTTCTTTTTTTCTCTAACTATGATTTTCTTTTTACGAAGTGAAATTTTTCAATTTTATAATACCCTATAATCTAAATACTTCTTAATCTTTGATTGAAGTTTTGATAGAGTTCTTCAGAATTTTGACTTGGTTTTCTCTTTTGTTATCATATCATAACTGATTTTTAACCCACTTGTGAGGTTACTCATTATAATTAATTTATAGTATTATTCCGGATATATATGATCTTTTAATATTTCCATAGAGGTAATATTTGACAGCATGCCAGCCACGTGTACTCTCTGTGCGATCAAAAACGAAAGTTTACTGTAAATGATGAACGCAGATTTGGCTGTGGGTGCCCCATACGAAACTGGCGGCGCAGGGGCAGTCTATATATACCGTGGTTCCGCTGATGGTCTGTTGATGACCGTTTCCCAGAAACTGATGGCAAAGGACGTGTCTCCTATCTTGAGAGGCCTTGGCATTTCAATTTCACGAGGAGTTGACATTGACAAAAATGGATATTCAGGTACGTTGATGCCTCACTTTTTTTTTTTTTTTTTATAATTGCCAATAATTTACTAAGTTTTTTTTACTTGTGTTAGGGTATTGTACGCTCAGAGAAATAAACAAAATACAAATTTAAATAAAATAAACTAACTGTTTCCGAGTTTAGATAACGATAATATGATGTTGCATAATTGTACCATAATTATATTTGTTGTACTCAATCGTACTCCAAATTGTATGTGTGTTCGACATTTTCTCCAATTCATGGCACCGTAGAGCCCCGAACGTTCACTTACACTCCTGTAGCCCCTATATGTCTACATCTATCAATTATATAATTATTCATCTATTATGACATTTTTTTATGTTATTTTTAACTATTACCGTGGTTATCAATATTGTGACTCAAGTTTATGGTCATATTCTGTATTACTCATGTTGCAATAATAGCCATTACCAACCTCTGTCCCCTCACACATTTAAACATTGTTTGTGTCCTAGTTATGTACAGTACTCCTTTTTCCGTCGTAAGGTAAAAGGTTCAACCTTTCAAACTACTTTCCCTTAGTCTTCTTTGTACTCCTTGCAGATTTTGCTGTGGGGGCGCACGAGGGTCGAGGGTCGGCCGTAGTGTTCAGGACCCGGCCGGTATTGAAAATTCATCTTGTCATCTCATCTGAGTATAAGATCTTAACCGAAACAGGAATGACCTTCGACGTCTTGAGTTGTGTTTCATACAATGGATACAATGTTCTCGATGAAACAGGTACTGACAATTTTAGAGGGAATGATGGTGGTGGTTGTTCTTATTGAACATGATAGTAATATATGAATTCATGAACTATTTTGCACACTAAAGCTGCTGTCTCCTTTTCATTAAATATTTGGTATTTTTTTGCTTTCATCCTACCATAAATTTGTACTACTCCCTTATTTGTGCTGCTTTAAAAATAATGGTGAACAGTGTCTCTTATAGAGTGGATTTATGAAAATAACCAAAGTTTAACCTAAATATGTCCTTTGTCATCTATTTTTACTAGCTATATTTTCCTCTCCTACACCCTTGCTTCTGCTTTTGTTAGTAAAGGACCGTTCACATCTCCACGACTCGTGTCGGCGACCGGTCACGACTTGCTGAGTCATCCAGTCGGTGCCGACTGCAGGCGATTTTTGGGGGGTGAAGCTCCAAAATCGTTGTGGTTGGCTTGGGTTGCCGTAGTTAGGCGACTAATCGGCGATTAGTTTGCGACTGTCGTCGACAGTTGTGGACTAATTCGAATATAACCGCCAATATTGGGTTGCCGTCATGCGACGACATTCGCCGACAGTTGCAGCACGACGCTTACCACGGTTGCCGTCATGCAGTGACTGTTCCCAGCCGTACTGCGGCTGACGCAGGGTGGTTGAACATGTGGGCGTGGCCTGGGCATATATAAAACGCTCTGACCTATCCCCCATACCACTTTCCATCCTTCGCTTGTGTAGTGAATCCCGCCACCGATGTCAGTCACGCTGTTGTCCACACACTTCCCCACCTTGACTAGGCCACAAATACATATGTGCATCTAGATGTTATTAATTGAACAGGATAACTACGACATGGTGATAACAATCACCAAGGCACTAAAGATACTGCGGAAGAAGAAGACGCGTAGGGTTTGGACACGGCCCTGGATTCTACGTAGGCCCCAGTATGGCATGTACGAACAGTTAATGGCTGAGCTAGCCATGGAGGATGCACCGTTGTACTGGAATTTTCAGCGTGTGGACGTCGGACTCTTCAGGGAAATACTGGCACGTTTGGCACCAAGGGAGACACATTTTTTCGTTTTTTCGCTCTATTTATAGTGGGTCGCAGTACTGCCCTGCCTCCACCACGAATCCTTCCCTTTCCGTGTTGCAGCCAGGTTGCTACACGAGCGGACGGTTCGGAACATCGCACGGTTGCAGCCGTGCTTCGACTAGAATTGGCGCGAGTCGCCGACTCGAACGCCGAAGGAACCATTAAAATCAAGTTGTGTTGGCGACCTTCGCCGTCGTGTTGCGTCACCAGGGACGTCATTCGCCGACTGGAGCCGACATTTGCCGCCCCGACTGGTCGGCGCCAGTTTCCGCCCTGCAGCGACGAGCTCCAGCACGAAGCCGACTTTTTCCGTTACATTTTTGAGTCGCAGATCCACCCCGAATTTATAGAGCATGCACCACATAGTCGGGATCCGCCTTGTGCCCCTTCACGACTCCCACAACCCGACGAAAACTCTCTGGGCCTGACACCAACCCACATGACGACTAGTGACGACCACAGCATGACTTAGCAACTCGTGACTGGTCGCCGTCGAGAGTCGTGGAGATGTGAATGGGCCTTAATACTACAACTACTACCTGCATAATGATAATATTAATAACAATATTGAGAAAAAGAACATTACTGATAATAAGGATGAAAATGATAATATCGATATTAATAATTATAATATAAAAAATGTAAGTGTAATAATGTTTTGCATTAATAATGACGGTTATAATACTTGTGATAATAATAATATGACAATGATAATGACATGAATTAATTATGACATTTTAATAATGGTAATGCAATTATTGATAATACTTATATATATAATATTAATTACGCTATTATCATTATTTGTAATAATAAAAGCAATAGTAATAATGGTTAGGTGGAGAAGTTAACACGGGTTGAGAACTGTTTACTTTCTTCTTGACTCGTTTTGCCTAAAGCTTCATCAAATGAATGGGGAAGGCAGGAAAAAAGGAAAAGGCATGGATGTATGGCTGTCAACTGCCAGGGTCATCAAGCCAGACATAACACATTCTTATAATCATTTTCATAATGCATTTGATCTCGAAAGTATTCTTTTCGTCCAATCAACATCATCAAAGGACGTAGAAAACAGGCTCCAAGCAGCACATTTTGCCTATGGAAAACTATCAGGCAGAGTATTAAAAAACAAAGACCTGACACATCAACCCAAACTGATTGTGTACAATATTATTATTGTATCCACATCGTTGTACGAATACGAAACGTGGACCAGTAATCGCCGGGACCTAAGAAAGCGGAACAATTCCACCAAAAGAAGCTCCGCTCTACCCTGAAGATCACGTGGGTGGACTACGTCACAAATACCAAGTCCTCGAGAGAGTTTTGGCAATCAGTATGGAGCCAACAATTTTTAAACATCGCTTCAGGTGGGCAGATCATGTGGCCCGTATGTATGAATCGAGGCTTCCCAGGATAATACATCCTCTTCAACGAACTGAGCACTGGGACCAGACCCAGTGGCTGTTGTGTTGTGGCCTATGCCATTACAATGATCAGCTTAAGAAAAGTCTGAGAGACACCAACATCAACCCGGACACCTGGGAAACTGCAGCCAGTCATGGCACCGAATGGCGAAAAAATATTTTGGCGGGGACGGATCTGTTTGAGACAAGCATAAGAATATAACTTGAAACCAAGTGACACAGAAGAAAGGACCAGACAAATCAACTACAACCAGTACCAACCATCCAATGTGACCAATGCCCTCGGCTCTTCAGTGCACGAATTCGGTTCATCAGCCAGCAAAGAGCTCACTACCCTTCCAAACACCACATACAAAGAGGACTTAGTGGATTAAAAGATCACTTATATATCCTTTCCCCAGAACGCGAGCCCAAACCTTAGCCCGCGAGCCCAAATCTTCTTATAATATGGGTACCGATTGTAGTTCTTGGTAAAAATATGCTACCGTAAAGATATCTTGCCTAAGGATATCGTGGACGACCCGGATGCACGCAGGCCAATCTGTCCAGTCATAGACCACTGTATACCTGGACTGTTCACGCGACAATGTTTTGAAATTACAAGCTGCATAGCGGCCTGTCCCGCCCGACAAAGAGATATAGTGGTCTATGGACTATCATATAGATTGGTTTATCAGTATATATGATATACTGTAATCTTCGTAAATGTATGTTCTATAATATTATCAAATAAAAAAGAGTAAAACACGCTAAAGAAATGCCATTACGAGACTATGAAGAAATATGCATGAACTTAATATTCACTTAACTCTTCGCCATTTAAAACCTTGCGAGTCAACTTTTATCATGAAGGGTATCAATAGCAGCGCAATTTTATTAGCTTTCCATTGATATATTTCGTTATCTGATAAATTAATCAGAACCATGCATAAATTAGCGTTAAATAAATTAATAAAATCATCAATCGGGTAATTATCCAGATTGATGATGTTATTTATTTACTTATATATTTCGTTTTCTGATAAATGAATTAGCATCATGTATAGATTAGCGTTAACTAAATAAATAACCTCATCAATCGGGAAAATTACCCGATTGATGATTTTTTATTTATTTAGTTAACGCTAATTTATGCATAGGGGGTAATTCATTTATCAGAAAACTAAATACATCAATGGAAAGCTAATAAAATTGCGCTTCTATTAATACCCTTCATGATAAAAGTTGACTCGCAAAGTCTTAAATGGCGAAGAGTTGAAGTGAATATTAAGTTCATGCATATTTCTTCATAGTCTCGTAATGGCATTTCTTTAGCGTGTTTTACTGTTTTTTATTTGATAATATTATAGAACAAACATTTAAGAAGATTACAGTATATCATATATACTGATAAGCCAGTCTATATGATGCGTATATATATATATATATGAATCCGAGCGGCCCTCCGACTTCAGGGCAAGTTCAGGCTCATGTGCAACAGGCCGATATTCCGTGCGCAGTCCAGGTATACAGTGGTCTATGGTCCAGTATATGCAGGAAACATATACTGATCTTTTTGTTGTCTTGGAAAGTGATGATTGGTCCACAACCCCAAGTCAATTTGGTCGAAGCTGGCCGCCTATATCACGCCTCCTGCTCCTGATGTGTCAACATATCGTTCACTCTTTTCCGTCACTGTTACCTCTGCAGCTACTTCTGAAAATAATGTAACGCCTTTTATTTTGTTGATGTTCCATTTGTTGTTTCTTAAGTATATGGACTCCACTGTTGTTTTTCTTACCTTGTCAGGATGTTTATGATATCTTTAGCATCCCCCTCCCACTTCGGCAGGCGTCCCTTATCGTCTATGTGGTTGACTCATCCGCTACTAATCATGTGGTGCCTGTCGTACGCCTTGTGATGACTGTGTTTGAGATCCCTCAACTGGGCGTCCAGATCTCTGCTCGATTCACCGTATAGTATTTGCAGTCACATCAATCAATCAATCATTGGGGGCATACACCGGGGGGCGCGTCACCTCGCCCACCCTACGACGCCACTCCCGGGGGTCACCACGCGCGAGTCCCCATGCAGGCTCCTTTCCCATACCAAGCAGCTCTCGACAAGAAACATCAACTTGCCCCAGCCACGAGCCTTGTGGCCGCCCCCTTGACCTCCTCCACGCCGGATTGTCTCTTACAGATACAACCCGATGGGAAGGATCGGTTTCAGGGTAGCGTGCACATGCTCATATAGCCGAAGATGGCGCTGGCGGACTATGCAGGTAATATGTATCGATTCAGTCTCACGGTGCAATCTCTGATTTGACACCTAATCATACTAGCGATACCCTATGATTCTGCGAAGACACTTATTACCTAGGGCATCGATTCGTCTCTTCAAATCGCTATTTAGTGTCCATGTCTCACAGCCATAGAGTAAGACAGGGATCACAAGCGACTTGAAGATCCGGTAGTTGTCCTTCTGCATAGATACCGACAATGCCAAATGCTCCTGCTGAGCGAGTCTATAACACCGTGGGCTATGCCAATCTGCCGTAAGACTTCTTGACGTTAGTCGCCGTCATTATGGACTGCGCTTCCAAGGTATGTAAAACTTTCCAACATATCAATGGCTTCGCCGCACGCATGAACAAACGTCCTGTTTCATCTAGTAAGCCTCCAAACACCTGGACCTTGGTCTTAAGCCAGGAGACCTAAAGTCCCAAAGGCTTTGCCTCCTCGTGCAGCGCCTCGGGAGCTATCACCAGGACCTCCAGCGACTCAGCATGAAGCGTCCATGAAGGTGGAGGGGGATGTACCATGTGGACAGCAGGGCAGCCAAGGTTGGTAGCGGGCCACGTGGGAGTGGCTAGGTCACGTAGTGTAGTTTAGTCACGCCCTTATTGGCGTGCCCGGTGAGTGACAGGATACCTTCTTACGTAGACGATGTGTTGATGCAGGCAAGATACTTTACACATGTAGAAGTGTATACATATATTTTGTGCACGTTAAGTTATGTATGTACAGTACACGTGTAAGGACAGCCACGTAGAGACGCGAGTGAAGAGCGTCATCTGTAGTGGGGAGTCCGGGGATAAGTGAAAGAGAGTGAGCGCGTGGGCTCCTGACCTGACCCAGACACAGGAATGGGTCAGGTTGCCAGTTACCATACAAAGAGTTACCATTCACCACCAGTACATTCCTCCCCTCCTTGAGAAAAGAGAACGTGCCCTCACGTTCTACAAAGACATAAACGGACATGGAAATAATAAGTGAACAAGTTACATAATAAATATCTGGTAGCATAGAGTGACAGGTCAACAATAATCTGCACCCTCACAAAACAACAAAAATTGAAGGGAACAAGAGAACAAGGTGCCTTTGAAAACAATTACTTGAATTGCAACACAAAAATGGATTAGATAAGCTCACATAATACATACTTATTGAGGTACCGTAAGCAACCACATGGATATGCGGAACAAAACAAAGTCAAAATTGCAATTATAAGTGAAAGAGGAGCCGCACACTCAGGAAAGTGGGCCGAAAATAGATCCAATCACAAAGATAAGTGAAAGATGAGCCACACAAGCAGGAAAGTGGACCGAACGAAGTGTATCACCACAATGATAAGTGAAACAGGATGAGCAAGCGAAACATGCGAAAGAAGCAGAAACTCGAGCGAAGTAATGCAAAAGAAACAACATTAGTAAGTGGAACACATATCAGCCACGCATGCAAAAGATGCAGGAAAATCGGGCGTAAAATATGAGAATGACATCAGTAAGGAGATATACTAGCCAATCAAAAAAATAAGTGAAGAAGAACGAACCTACCCTACGGCATCACTCCCGGGGGTCACCTCGCGCCATCTCCAAGTCGCGAGTCCCATGCAGGCTCACTTCCCATACCAAGCAACGCTCAACAGAAAACAACAACTTGCCCCAGCCACGAGCCTTGTGGCTCTTCCTTAGAAGGGAGGCCCTTAGCCTCCTCCACGCCGGATTATCTCTTACAGATACAACCCGGTGGGAAGGATCGGTTTCAGGATAGCGTGTCACATGCCCATATAACCGAAGTTGGCGCTGACAGACTATGCAGGTAATAGGCCTCGATTCAGTCTCACGGTGCAGTCTCTGATATGACGCGTAATCATCACAGTGATACCCCATGATTATGTGAACACACTTATTACCGAAGGCATCGATTCGCCACTTCAGTTCGCTATTTTAGTGTCCATGTCTCACATCATCAGAGTAAGACAGGGACTTGAGTCCTCACATGACTCACAAGCGAATTGAAGATCCAGATCTTTGTCCTTCTGTACAGTTACCGACAACGCCAAATACTCCTGCTGAGCGAATCCATAACACCGTAGGCTATGCCTATCCGCCGTAAGATTTATTGACGCGACCCGCCGTCAATATGGACTGCGCTACCAAGGTATGCAAATCTTTCCAAGATCTCAATGTCCTCGCCGCACGCATGAACAGACTGTATTGTTTCATCTAGTAAGCTTCCAAACACCTGGAACTTAGTCTTGACCCAGGAGATCACAAGTCTAAAGGCTTTGCCTCATCGTGCATCGCCTCAAGAGACATCACTAGGACACCAGTGACTCAGCAAAGATTACTGCATCATCGGCAAAAACAGGATCAGTGATCTTGGTGTTGGCGAGGGATGCTCCACAATCACTTTGATCTACAGCTTTGCCCAAAACCCAGTCCATACAAGTGTTGAAAAGTGATGAGGCAAGGACGCAACCTTGCCTCACTCCTGTATCACAGGAAAAAAGCTTGATACACACTCCCCACACTTCACTGCACTCTCAATCCCAGAATACAGGCAAGTCATAATGCCAATTGTCCTTGCAGGAATCCAGCGAAGTCGCAGAATATCCCAGAGTGACTCACGGTCCACAATGCAAGTAAGCGGGCAGCAACTATTGCTAATCACAATGATAAGTGAATGACAATAAAAAAGAGCCAATTACTAGCACAGAGCTCCACGTGCGTGTAAACCGAAACTATAAAGGAACAAAAACAATACCATACCAAAATTTAAGAAGAAGAAGAGAATGCTGAAATCTAAACACAATAATAAGTGTAGAACCACGTGCTTGCACACTCTCAAATGCATGCAACGAAAGAAGCCAGATGAGCAGAAGTTAGATCACGCCACAATAGTAAGTGGAAGAAAAGTAGCCAGAGTACGAGCACAGGGTAACGTACGTGTAACAGCAGAAGCCACAAATAAGCAAAAGTTATTGCCAATCCACAGGAGAAGAAGTGGAGGAGAATGCACATATCGAATCACAAATATAAGTGAAATTGAATGAGCCACGTGCTAGCACAGTAAGTATTAAATACATGCAACGAAAGAAGCAAAACCAAACCACAAAGTTAATTGGGGGAGAAAGAGCAGAGTACTAGCACAGAATAACGTACGTGCAACGACAAAATCCATAAACAACCAAAAGGACATGCCAAACCACAAAGTTAAGTGGGGAAAATAAACCAAACATGCTAAATAAACAGGAAACCGTGTAAGAAATGCAACAATTGCAACAAAAAACAGCCACGAAAATAGAGAAGTGGAGAGAACTAGCCAACTTGCAAAAAGGAACAGCAAAGGCTACGGAAGTATTGCATATACGAGAAGGAAGTCACGGAAAGGTATTGAATGATACATAGAATACAAAAATAAATATATCAGGCGTCGCACCCAGCAGCAAAGGCGAACATAAGAACATAAGAACATAAGAAAATAAGGAAGCTACAAGAGGCCGCGAGGCCTACACGTGGTAGTTCCTGTCACCTATATCCATCCTGTAATATGGAGACCAAAACTGAACCGCATTGTCTAGGTCAGGCCTGACTAGAGCCAGATAAAGCTTTAGAATAACTTCCGCACTTCTACTTTTAACACTTCTGGTAATGAATCCTAAAATACACTATTGCATATATCTTCTGGGGCCTCAATACATTGTTTCCTAGGTCGGAGATCTGGGCTCACCCTCACTCCAAGATCTTTTTCACCTTCTGATCTTTTCAGCGATACATTGCTTATGGTGTATCTATTACCAGGGTTTTTTCTCACGCATTCAGTGGGCTCCAGCATCAAGGGGCGGCCATTGGTGGGGCATGCCATTATGGTGTTCCATGATCCGTCGCCCCGCCACTTAAATCTAACCTGAACTTAATTAACTCCAACCTCTCACCACCTGTACGCGGCACAACCTGGTTCCAAGATGTAGACGAGCGCAACATTAACAACATTGATGATAATTGATTATAGTAATTTTACCATAATTCACCGAATGTACGTCTGTCCGTCCGTCCATCTGTTCTTACAGCTAAAGCTCCGCCTTTTCTCTACCAATTTCAACCAAACTGAGAGAGAGAGAGAGAGAGAGAGAGAGAGAGAGAGAGAGAGAGAGAGAGAGAGAGAGAGAGAGAGAGAGAGAGAGAGAGAGAGAGAGAGAGAGAGAGAGAAGAGAGAGAGAGAGAGAGAGAGAGAGAGAGAGGAGAGAGAGAGAGAGAGAGAGAGAGAGAGAGAGAGAGAGAGAGAGAGAGAGAGAGAGAGAGAGAGAGAGAGAGAAGAGAGAGAGAGAGAGAGAGGAGAGAGAGAGAGAGAGAGAGAGAGAGAGAGAGAGAGAGAGAGAGAGAGAGAGAGAGAGAGAGAGAGAGGAGAGAGGAGAGAGACGAGAGAGAGAGAGAGAGAGAGAGAGAGAGAGAGAGAGAGAGAGAGAGAGAGAGAGAGAGAGAGAGAGAGAGAGAGAGAGAGAGAGAGAGAGAGAGAGAGAGAGAGAGAGAGAGAGAGAGAGAGAGAGAGAGAGAGAGAGAGAGAGAGAGAGAGAGAGAGAGAGAGAGAGAGAGAGAGAAGAGAGAGAGAGAGAGAGAGAGAGAGAGAGAGAGAGAGAGAGAGAGAGAGAGAGAGAGAGAGAGAGAGAGAGAGAGAGAGAGGAGAGAGAGAGAGAGAGAGGAGAGAGAGAGAGAGAGAGAGAGAGAGAGAGAGAGAGAGAGAGAGAGAGAGAGAGAGAGAGAGAGAGAGATTTTTAAATATGGTGTTATTTGTTCAAAGGTTAAGGTGCAAAGGGTATTACAAGAAACTTCTGCTAGTAATTTTCCTATATAAAGTCGCGTGCTGTCCCCACCGACATGAGGTTGGGGTAATAACAGGTAGGGGTACATATCATTACACTGGGGAACAATTTGAAGAAAAAAAAATGTTGAGTTAGATTTTTGAGCTTATTTAGACTAAAATTGGCATGCTGATTCCAAATCTGTAGTCAGTTTTTTTCTAGCACGTCAAGTTTTTTCTCCACAGCTTACCCTCCAGATAAGCAAAATTCCACTTGTGAGCTGTAGTAAAACTTGCCAGCGGATTACGATTTGACTCATCGAGAGCTATGTGGCAACTTGTTTGTGCAGTTACAATTGAGACAGTGCGGTGAGAGGTGTGTGCAGCTCCCAATAGGTCAGTACTATCAATATCTGCAAACAGAAAGCTAGGATAGTAGGAATTAGGAGGATTTGTTATGGCTTTTCTCTTAACCTTGTAACAACATACCATTGTAATTTCTATTTCGTTTTATGCTGTTTTTTTTGTTTTCAAAGCTTGTAACTATTCCAGCTTAGTGTTTTATTTACATAGGTATATATTTCTTTTGTTTCAGATCATGTCTGCTCCTGCTACGTCTCGTCGTAAATGCCTAAACAACCCTGACTCCTTCTGCTATATATGTGGTAGTTTCACCATTCCAAGTCAGAGGGCAAGCATCAGCGTATTTGTCAAACAAGCATATTTTAAAGTGAAACTCGGTGATCAAGACAAGCTATGGGCCCCTCACAAAGTGTGCAAGCAGTGTGTCGAGAGATTACGGATGTGGACCAAAGGAACACGTGAAAAGTTGGCATTTGGTATCCCCATGGTTTGGCGAGAGCAAAAAGATCATTCCACAGACTGTTACTTTTGTTTAGTGAAAACATCAGGATTTAACAAGAAAAATAAAAGTAAAATAGAATATCCTAATCTACCGTCAGCTATAAGACCAATGCCTCATTCAGCTGAAATTCCAGTGCCAGTTTTCGAACAACTACCTCCTACCTCCAACTACCTCGAACAACTACCAGAAGATCTGAGTGATGTTGAAGAACGCAGTGACAGCAATGATGCAGATTTTGACATTCACGAGGATTCAGTTCGTAGGGGATTTGATCAGCACGAGTTGAATGATTTAGCACGTGATTTGGGCCTATCCAAAAAAGCTTCAGAAATACTAGCATCAAGACTGAACGAGAAAAACATACTTGAACAAGGAGTGAAGGTATCATACTTTCGAACCAGAGAAAGTACATTTCTGCAGTACTTTCGAAGTGCCAGCGGTTTTGTTTTGCCATAACATTCCTGGTTTACTGAAGGAATTAGGGCTTTCAATCTACAATCCAAATGAATGGCGATTGTTTATTGATAGCTCAAAGCGGAGCTTGAAGTGTGTCCTTCACAATGGCAATTTGTTTGGCGCAGTCCCTATTGGGCATTCGGTCTGTCTTCGTGAAGAATATGGAGATGTAAAGAGAGTCATTGAGTTATTGCAATATGACAAACACAATTGGATCATCTGTGTTGACCTTAAAATGGTGTCCTTCCTTCTTGGTCAACAACGTGGATACACAAAGTATCCCTGCTTTCTCTGTATGTGGGATAGCAGAGCTCGAGAGAAGCATTGGGTTCAGACGAATTGGCCTCCGAGATCTGATCTTAAACCTGGAGATCCTAACATTGTACATGAGCCACTTGTTGACAGGAAGAAAATAATATTCCCACCTCTGCACATAAAACTAGGTCTCATGAAACAATTTGTAAAAGCATTGTCAACTGATGGCGACTGTTTGAAGTACATCATCTTGGCATTTCCTGGACTGTCAATTGAAAAAATCAAGGCCGGTGTGTTTGATGGTCCACAAATTCGACAGCTCATCAGAGATGAACATTTCAACGGTACTATGTCAGACCTTGAAAAGAATGCTTGGCTATCATTCAAAGACGTCGTCAAGAACTTTCTTGGAAATACACGTACAAGTAATTACACAGAAATTGTTCAGAAACTATTGGAGAGCTACAAAGCGCTTGGTTGCAGCATGAGTATTAAAGTACATTTTTTGCACAGCCATCTTGCCAACTTTCCGGAAAATCTTGGTACTGCTAGCGACGAGCAAGGTGAACGATTTCACCAAGATTTGAAGGTTATGGAAGAACGTTACCAGGGTAGATGGGATGTGCATATGATGGCTGACTATTGTTGGAGCATCAAACGCGATAGTCCTCAAGTTGAACACTCCAGACAAAGCTACAAACGTAAATTTTTACCTTAACCTGCACACAATTATAGCCTTATCCTTTCTAAAAACATGATAATGTTAAATAAACATTCTATTCATGCCTATTTCTTTCATTTTTCATTGTATGTTAACATTTGCAACTTTTTATAAAATAAGCACTGTTACTGTTATGTACAGTATTTCTCATATTTTTTAAGAAAACGAAAATCCTACAGTTCAAAAACTTGACGTGATAGAGAAAAGCTGAGATCAGTTTTGGATTCAGCACCCAAAAATTACTTAATAACAAGTGTCAGACCTAACTCAACAAAAATTTGTTCCCCAGTGTTATCTTTTAACCTCCGCGTGGTGAAGTGACTGTAGTCAAGTAGTTAAAACTGATCCACATCAAGTCTTAACTACTTCACCACACGGAGGTTAAAAGATAATGATAGGCATCCCTACTTGTTATTACCCCAGCCTCATATCGGTGGGGGCAGTAAGCGACTTTATTCTATCGCTGCCAGGACAGTCAACAAATATAATCAATTAAGACATATTGTATAACAGTACCAGGTCTGATTTGAACCCCTGGTCTTAGCCACCTCACCTCACGGAAGCTAATAGGTAATGACAGGCACCCCTACCTGGTATTACCCCAACGTCAGCTCAGTGGGGGCATCAAGCGACTTAAATTTATCGCGGCCTATGGATAGTCAACAAATATTATATTTTACGACAAATTGTATAAGAGTACCAGATCGGATTCTAACCCCTGGACAGAGCGTCTTATTAACCTAACCACACGGAGGTTAAAAGGTAATGACAAGCACCTTTTATGCCATAGAGCAGTGGTTCTCAAACCTTTTGGCCTGCGACCCCTCCAAATCATTTCGAAAGGCTTGCGATCCCCCCCCCCTCCATTACCAAAGCATTTCTGACAATGTGACATATTTGCATTCTCTCTCTCTCTCTCTCTCTCTCTCTCTCTCTCTCTCTCTCTCTCTCTCTCTCTCTCTCTCTCTCTCTCTCTCTCTCTCTCTCTCTCTCTCTCTCTCTCTCTCTCTCTCTCTCTCTCTCTCTCTCTCTCTCTCTCTCTCTCTCTCTCTCTCTCTCTCTCTCTCTCTCTCTCTCTCTCACACACACCACACACACACACAAGGCTTTTGATAAAGTTCTCCATCAGAGGGTACTTTGAAAATATGAAAATATAGGAGGAATCTAAGGGATGATCAAATCTTGGATGGAGTTATCTGAGAGGACGAGAAATGAGAACAGTAGTAAAGGATGAAAAATCTGAATGGAGAAAAGTAATTAGGGGGGGGGGTACCACAAGGTTCAGTGTTGACACCAATAATGTTCATGATTTATGTCAATGACATGACTGATGAAATATAAAGTTATATTGGTTTGTTTGCGGATGATGCAAAAACTATTGAGAAATATAACGCTATAAAGATTGTGAAACACTACAAATTGACCTGAACAAGATTTACGAATGGAGCAGAAGATGGGAAATTGAATATAATGTGAATAAGTGTCATGTAATGGAGATTGGAAAGCATGTTAAAAAGTTGGAGAGGATACAGAGAATAGCTACAAAGATGTTACCAGAGCTAGAATAACTTTCTTATGAGGAAAGGTTGAAAGAAATAAAGACAATAACGTTACCAACACTTGAGAAGAGAAAGAGGAGACTTAATAGCAATTTGTAAACTGATAACTAAGATGGAAAAAGCAGACAATGAGAGACTAATGACTCGGAAACAAAACGAAGGTCGATACACAAGAGGACATAACTTTTTTTTTAAGTGAGATGCCTGAACAAGATAAAGAAGTAGTACAGCTTCCCTCATAGAAATGTAGAAGTTTGGAATGGACTAAATGAGGAGGTGATATCGGCGAATAATGTGCACCAATTGAAAGAAAGACTGGAAAAATGTAGATACGGAGACGGGACCACACAAGTGTATAGGTCAGGCCCTGAAAAACACAACTAGGTAAATACATACCGACACATATAGGTAGAGTCTTATTGCTCCGTATCATAACATTCTATGTATAGTATATTCGGTACATTATGAGTACTTAAATGATACCGTAATCAGTGCAATCTATATCATATATTCATGCTTTACACGCATCAACAAAATAAGTAACATAAATAAAGTTTAGACTTGTGATGTGGATTTGTAATGCATTAACAAGGGCTGGGCAGCGACGATACAAGTATACTGGAACTGTGAGCGTGGTGGTGAGGGCTTGACGGAAAGGGAAGGCAGGGCAAAGGAATACAGGATCAACTCTTTTCTCAGAGTCAGATTATGTTAGTGTATTTGTTGTGTTATTAATGTATTAAGGTCTAGGAAATTATAATCAATGTTTTGTTTCATACTGAAAATAGAGATAAAAAAATAATAATAACATTATGAATATTGTGTTCTCTAATGCATTTTACACATTCTAGAAATCTCGCGACTCCCAGAAGACTTTCGCGACCCCTCGAAGGGTCGCAACCCCCAGTTTGAGAACCCCTGCCATAGACTCATAGAGCATTCTATCCAAGTCCTGTGCCATGTATGAATGCGGCACCACCATGTACTGGACGTGTACTATCACGTGATATCACTGGGGCGTAGTCACATCTCCTACAAACCTACAATAGTTGGAGTACTGCCACATATCCTACACATAGGCTGTCATATTTCCTACACCAAAACCAGTATCCAGCACATTTCCTACACAAAACCCTCCTACAAATTTAGCAGTTTTGAGAGTAGTGACATATTTCCTACAAGGATACAGCGTATCTCCTACACCCCCTTAGTGGGGCACCTCTGTACTCGGCGCTTCTGGCTCACTACACTCCTGACGACCTCGACCAGTCAACAAGTACTTATAGTTTGTTATATGTCCTTTCTGCGCAGTATTATGGAGCAACCAAAACAGAGAGACAAGTATCGTTCACATTCAGACAGGAGTCGAGTTTAGGTTTTTCTCCATTCGTCGGGACAGACGGCATTTCGGAGCCTTGTACCTTGTTCCTGGACCAAGCATGACTAATATTGAGGGGAACATCCGCTTCAACGCAGAGGTTTACAAAGACAGCTCTGGATTCCGGTACCTCCGAAAGGTGGCCAGGAACAACAAACTGTACCTGCGTTGCATTCAACACAGATGCACATATTTACATTACAGATGCACATATTTACATACTGTCACAGCTCCTACACATAGGCGGTCATATTTCCTTCACAAAAACAGTGTCAGGCATATCTCCTACACCTACTCTATGTAGGAGATATGCTGTATCTCTGTAGGAAATATGTCACTACTCTAAAATCTGCTAAATTTGTAGGAGATATGCTGTGTAGTATACTTGGTGTAGGAAATGTGCCGCGCCCCCATATCACTTTATAATAGTGTCCAGAAAAAAAGAGTCTAAAGAAAAGGAAAAAACAAAGTGATAGTGTCCAGTACATGATGGTGCCGCACTCACACATGACATGGGATTTGGATAGGATGTTCTACGGCACTAATCTTCGTGTAGTAGCGGCCTCGGGCACAAAAATCATGGATCTCGTCACAAAGAGGTTCAACTCCCAGAGAAGAGAAAAATAACGTAGTGTACGAGATTCCGTGTGGTGGATGCGACTATATATACTAAGGCGAACCCAGCAGGGGTTTAGACACCATGCTGAAAGAGCACAAAGCTGTTATAAGACACCGCAGGATATCCAGCGCGCTTGTGAACCGCGTGGACGACAAGGGACACCTAGCAAGATGGGAGGGAGCCAAAATTATTGTTAACAACCTCACAAAACAGCAAAGAAAAACATTATTATGCATTTTTTTATTATTATGATATTTGATAATAATCTGATGAAATTATAAATGATAGTATTGCAAGTTTTTTTAATAAAATATAATGTTCATAATGATGCCTTTTATAACTAAGATACAAATGTGCGTTGATACGTATACTCTTTTCTTACGCCTGACTTAACAATGCGCTTACCTACAGATGTAATCCTCAACGGGCAGATTGATGATGGCACCACTCTACCTCGAGCTATGTTTGTAAGCTCTGGTACAGCTCTGACCACTTTTAAAGCCACAATGACGAGAGGTCATGACAGTTGTTTTACTTTTCCCATAAAAGTGCAGGTAATTATTGCATATTCATTAGTACTAAATGGACATAAAATGTATTCGTTACTGAAGATAGAACACTTTATTTTATTGTCACTATCCACATAGCACAAAATTGAAAACTACAAACAGCCTCTAGAAGTGTCTTTCACAGCCGAAGTTACATACGATGATCCAGGTCAGTTATGTCTTTCATAATATTCTTATATGATATATGTGTATGAAACTATATACAAAACATGTGGCAAATGAATACCAAAATACTTATTTGTTTTCAAGATGAAATTTAATATAATCATATTTTTCTAGAATGTGAAAAGTGTGGACTCACCTCACCGGGGTCAAATTATAGGTCAAGAGTTAGTATACCTCTTGCATTTGGGTGTGGACCTGATGCTGTGTGTAAACCTGAGTTGGAATTGTCAGTCGGGTGGCGCAAGTATGTATAAGGCAGGATGGATCAACTAGTACTTTTTTATTTAACTTTGATTATTGTATAAGATTTTGCACCTTTTTCATGAATTATACATTATTTCCCTACATATCTGATCGTTTTACATCAATTCACCTTGACATTGCTACAGAAAGGAAAACAAAATCAGTTTTTGTCTATTTTGACTTTTTTTTTAGTATTGTTGTTACGTATGGTATTTTCGGCTATAAAATGAGTTTTGATGTGACATGTCGAATAAACATCAGTAATTGATTCTATAATGTTTTATATCTTGATTGATGTAAATAGAAGCCCCTTCATGTAGAGTACATAAAACTTTGTCACTTAAATCAAATATCTTATTAATAAACTATTCAGTGCATTCCAGCTGGCCATACGAAGCGATTCTACCGTCACCTTGTACATCGTCGTAAGTGTCACAGGTAAGGAGCAATCCTACTTGGGCCTAGTGCAGTTGCTGCTTCCGGAGGGCCTCACTGCACACCAGCCACTGCCCTATTCCTGCTCCCAGTCAGGGAGGGAAGTGTCATGCAGCCTGCCCAACCCGATGGTCGTGGGTGAGAAGGTGAGGAGGGAACGGTAGATTTATGACCGTATAAGTGCCCGTGAATTAAATTATATAGTTGCTTGTATTGTTTTTTATCGCTTCCTGTTTTTGACAATATAGTGATAAACTTAAAAAGACGAGAAAAAAAGTTTTAGAGAACTAAAACGTAGTATAATGAATCAGGTTATCGTGTCGTATATCACACTTATTTCAACAACTAAACTTCCACAGAAAGAGTTGGAGATCTCTGTGATGGAGAGTGGAAACCTTCTCGAGGAGGGGGAACTGCCGCTGAAANCCCCCCCGCGGTAGTATGCGCGCGGGGTGAGTGTCTCACACGAGTGGTTTCTCCCCGCGCGGTAGTATGGCCGCGCGGGTGGGTGTCTAAGAGGCATGTCTTCACACGAGTGGTTTTTCCCCCCGCGGTACTATGACCGCGTGGGTGAGTGTCTAAGAGGCATGTCTTCACACGAGTGGTTTTTCCAGCGCGGTAGTATGGCCGCGCGGGTGGGTGTCTAAGAGGCATGTCTTCACACGAGTGGTTTTTCCCTGCGCGGTAGTATGGCCGCGCGGGTGGGTGTCTAGGAGGCATGTCTTCACACGAGTGGTTTTTCCCCGCGCGGTAGTATGGCCGCGCGGGTGGGTGTCTAAGAGGCATGTCTTCACACGAGTGGTTTTTCCCCGCGCGGTAGTATGGCCGCGCGGGTGGGTGTATAAGAGGCATGTCTTCACACTAGTGGTTTTTCCCCGCGCGGGTGGGTGTCTAAGAGGCATGTCTTCACACGAGTGGTTTTTCCCTGCGCGGTAGTATGGCCGCGCAGGTGTTTTCTCTGTATGTGGGATAGCGGAGTTCGAGAGAAGCATTGGGTTCAGACGAATTGGCCTCCGAGATCTGATCTTAAACCTGGAGATCCTAACATTGTACATGAGCCACTTGTTGACAGGAAGAAAATAATATTCCCACCTCTGCACATAAAACTAGGTCTCATGAAACAATTTGTAAAAGCATTGTCAACTGATGGCGACTGTTTGAGGTACATCATCTTGGCATTTCCTGGACTGTCAATTGAAAAAATCAAGGCCGGTGTGTTTGATGGTCCACAAATTCGACAGCTCATCAGAGATGAACATTTCAACGGTACTATGTCAGACCTTGAAAAGAATGCTTGGCTATCATTCAAAGACGTCGTCAAGAACTTTCTTGGAAATACACGTACAAGTAATTACACAGAAATTGTTCAGAAACTATTGGAGAGCTACAAAGCGCTTGGTTGCAGCATGAGTATTAAAGTACATTTTTTGCATAGCCATCTTGCCAATTTTCCGGAAAATCTTGGTGCTGCTAGCGACGAGCAAGGTGAACGATTTCACCAAGATTTGAAGGTTATGGAAGAACGTTACCAGGTAGATGGGATGTGCATATGATGGCTGACTATTGTTGGAGCATCAAACGCGATAGTCCTCAAGTTGAACACTCCAGACAAAGCTACAAACGTAAATTTTTACCTTAACCTGCACACAATTATAGCCTTATCCTTTCTAAAAACATGATAATGTTAAATAAACATTCTATTCATGCCTATTTCTTTCATTTTTCATTGTATGTTAACATTTGCAACTTTTATTAAAATAAGCACTGTTACTGTTATGTACAGTATTTCTCATATTTTTTAAGAAAACGAAAATCCTACAGTTCAAAAACTTGACATGATAGAGAAAAGCTGAGATCAGTTTTGGATTCAGCACCCAAAAATTACTTAATAACAAGTGTCAGACCTAACTCAACAGAAATTTGTTCCCCAGTGTTATCTTTTAACCTCCGCGTGGTGAAGTGACTGTAGTCAAGTAGTTAAAACTGATCCACATCAAGTCTTAACTACTTCACCACACGGAGGTTAAAAGATAATGATAGGCATCCCTACTTGTTATTACCCCAGCCTCATATCGGTGAGGGCAGTAAGCGACTTATTCTATCGCTGCCAGGACAGTCAACAAATATAATCAATTAAGACATATTGTATAACAGTACCAGGTCTGATTTAAAACCCTGGTCTTAGCCACCTCACCTCACGGAAGCTAATAGGTAATGACAGGCACCCCTACTGGTATTACCCCAACGTCAGCTCAGTGGGGGCATCAAGCGACTTAAATTTATCGCGGGCCTATGGATAGTCAACAAATATTATATTTTACGACAAATGTATAAGAGTACGAGATCGGATTCTAGCCCTGGACAGAGCGTCTTATTAACCTAACCACACGGAGGTTAAAAGGTAATGACAAGCACCTTTATGCCATAGAGCAGTGGTTCTCAAACTTTGGCCTGCGACCCCTCCAAATCATTTCGAAAGGCTTTCGATCCCCCCCCCCCCCTCCATTACCAAAGCATTTCTGACATCTGGACATATTTGCATTCTCCTCTCTCTCTCTCTCTCTCTCTCTCTCTCTCTCCTCCTCTCTCTCTCTCTCTCTCTCTCTCTCTCTTCTCTCTCTCTCTCTCTCTCTCTCTCTCTCTCTCTCTCTCATCTCTCTCTCTCTCTCTCTCCTCTCTCGCTCTCTCTCTCTCCTCTTCTCTCTCTCTCTCTCTCTCTCTCTCTCTCTCTCTCTCTCTCTCCTCTCTCTCTCTCTCTCTCTCTCTCTCTCTCTCTCTCTCTCTCTCTCTCACACACACACACACACACAAGGCTTTTGATAAAGTTCTCCATCAGAGGGTACTTTGAAAATATGAAAATATAGGAGGAATCTAAGGGATGATCAAAATTTGGATGGAGTTATCTGAGAGGACGAGAAATGAGAACAGTAGTAAAGGATGAAAAATCTGAATGGAGAAAAGTAATTAGGGGGGGGGGGTTACCACAAGGTTCAGTGTTGACACCAATAATGTTCATGATTTATGTCATTGACATGACTGATGAAATATAAAGTTATATTGGTTTGTTTGCGGATGATGCAAAAACTATTGAGAAATATAACGCTATAAAGATTGTGAAACACTACAAATTGACCTGAACAAGATTTACGAATGGAGCAGAAGATGGGAAATTGAATATAATGTGAATAAGTGTCATGTAATGGAGATTGGAAAGCATGTTAAAAAGTTGGAGAGGATACAGAGAATAGCTACAAAGATGTTACAAGAGCTAGAATAACTTTCTTATGAGGAAAGGTTGAAAGAAATAAAGACAATAACGTTACCAACACTTGAGAAAAGAAAGAGGAGACTTAATAGCAATTTGTAAACTGATAACTAAGATGGAAAAAGCAGACAATGAGAGACTAATGACTCGGAAACAAAACGAAGGTCGATACACAAGAGGACATAACTTTTTTTTTTAAGTGAGATGCCTGAACAAGATAAAGAAGTAGTACAGCTTCCCTCATAGAAATGTAGAAGTTTGGAATGGACTAAATGAGGAGGTGATATCGGCGAATAATGTGCACCAATTGAAAGAAAGACTGGAAAAATGTAGATACGGAGACGGGACCACACAAGTGTATAGGTCAGGCCTGAAAAACACAAACTAGGTAAATACATACCGACACATATAGGTAGAGTCTTATTGCTCCGTATCATAACATTCTATGTATAGTATATTCGGTACATTATGAGTACTTAAATGATACCGTAATCAGTGCAATCTATATCATATATTCATGCTTTACACGCATCAACAAAATAAGTAACATAAATAAAGTTTAGACTTGTGATGTGGATTTGTAATGCATTAACAAGGGCTGGGCAGCGACGATACAAGTATACTGGAAACTGTGAGCGTGGTGGTGAGGCTTGACGGAAAGGGAAGGCAGGGCAAAGGAATACAGGATCAACTCTTTTCTCAGAGTCAGATTATGTTAGTGTATTGTTGTGTTATTAATGTATTAAGGTCTAGGAAATTATAATCAATGTTTTGTTTCATACTGAAAATAGAGATAAAAAAATAATAATAACATTATGAATATTGTGTTCTCTAATGCATTTTACACATTCTAGAAATCTCGCGACTCCCCAGAAGACTTTCGCGACCCCTCGAAGGGTCGCAACCCCCAGTTTGAGAACCCCTGCCATAGACTCATAGAGCATTCTATCCAAGTCCTGTGCCATGTATGAATGCGGCACCACCATGTACTGGACGTGTACTATCACGTGATATCACTGGGGCGTAGTCACATCTCTACAAACCTACAATAGTTGGAGTACTGCCACCATATCCTACACATAGGCTGTCATATTTCCTACACCAAAACCAGTATCCAGCACATTTCCTACACAAAAACCCTCCTACAAATTAGCAGTTTGAGAGTAGTGACATATTTCCTACAAGGATACAGCGTATCTCCTACACCCCTTAGTGGGGCACCTCTGTACTCGGCGCTTCTGGCTCACTACACTCCTGACGACCTTGACCAGTCAACAAGTACTTATAGTTTGTTATATGTCCTTTCTGCGCAGTATTATGGAGCAACCAAAACAGAGAGACAAGTATCGTTCACATTCAGACAGGAGTCGAGTTTAGGTTTTTCTCCATTCGTCGGAACAGACGGCATTTCGGAGCCTTGTACTCCACTGTTCCTGGACCAAGCATGACTAATATTGAGGGGAACATCCGCTTCAACGCAGAGGTTTACAAAGACAGCTCTGGATTCCGGTACCTCCGAAAGGTGGCCAGGAACAACAAACTGTACCTGCGTTGCATTCAACACAGATGCACATATTTACATTACAGATGCACATATTTACATACTGTCACAGCTCCTACACATAGGCGGTCATATTTCCTTCACAAAAACAAGTGTCAGGCATATCTCCTACACCTACTCTATGTAGGAGATATGCTGTATCTCTGTAGGAAATATGTCACTACTCTAAAATCTGCTAAATTTGTAGGAGATATGCTGTGTAGTATACTTGGTGTAGGAAATGTGCCGCGCCCCCATATCACTTTATAATAGTGTCCAGAAAAAAAGAGTCTAAAGAAAAGGAAAAAACTAAGTGATAGTGTCCAGTACATGATGGTGCCGCACTCACACATGACATGGGATTTGGATAGGATGTTCTACGGCACTAATCTTCGTGTAGTAGCGGCCTCGGGCACAAAAATCATGGATCTCGTCACAAAGAGGTTCAACTCCCAGAGAAGAGAAAAAATAACGTAGTGTACGAGATTCCGTGTGGTGGATGCGACTATATATACTAAGGCGAACCCAGCAGGGGTTTAGGACACATGCTGAAAGAGCACAAAGCTGTTATAAGACACCGCAGGATATCCAGCGCGCTTGTGAACCGCGTGGACGACAAGGGACACCTAGCAAGATGGGAGGGAGCCAAAATTATTGTTAACAACCTCAACAAAACAGCAAAGAAAAACATTATATGCATTTTTTTATTATTATGATATTTGATAATAATCTGATGAAATTATAAATGATAGTATTGCAAGTTTTTTTAATAAAATATAATGTTCATAAAGATGCCTTTTATAACTAAGATACAAATGTGCGTTGATACGTATACTCTTTTCTTACGCCTGACTTAACAATGCGCTTACCTACAGATGTAATCCTCAAACGGGCAGATTGATGATGGCACCACTCTACCTCGAGCTATGTTTGTAAGCTCTGGTACAGCTCTGACCACTTTTAAAGCCACAATGACGAGAGGTCATGCAGTTGTTTTACTTTCCCATAAAAGTGCAGGTAATTATTGCATTTTCATTAGTACTAAATGGACAATAAAATGTATTCGTTACTGAAGATAGAACACTTTATTTTATTGTCACTATCCACATAGCACAAAATTGAAAACTACAAACAGCCTCTAGAAGTGTCTTTCACAGCCGAAGTTACATACGATGATCCAGGTCAGTTATGTCTTTCATAATATTCTTATATGATATATGTGTATGAAACTATATACAAAACATGTGGCAAATGAATACCAAAATACTTATTTGTTCAAGATGAAATTTAATATAATCATATTTTTCTAGAATGTGAAAGTGTGGACTCACCTCACCGGGGTCAAATTATAGGTCAAGAGTTAGTATTCCTCTTGCATTTGGGTGTGGACCTGATGCTGTGTGTAAACTGAGTTGGAATTGTCAGTCGGGGGGGCGCAAGTATGTATAAGGCAGGATGGATCAACTAGTACTTTTTTATTTAACTTTGATTATTGTATAAGATTTGCACCTTTTTCATGAATTATACATTATTTCCCTACATATCTGATCGTTTACATCAATTCACCTTGACATTGCTACAGAAAGGAAAACAAAATCAGTTTTTGTCTATTTTGACTTTTTTTTAGTATTGTTGTTACGTATGGTATTTTCGGCTATAAAAGAGTTTTGATGTGACATGTCGAATAAACATCAGTAATTGATTCTATAATGTTTTATATCTAGATTGATGTAAATAGAAGCCCCTTCATGTAGAGTACATAAAACTTTGTCACTTAAATCAAATATCTTATTAATAAACTATTCAGTGCATTCCAGCTGGCCATACGAAGCGATTCTACCGTCACCTTGTACATCGTCGTAAGTGTCACAGGTAAGGAGCAATCCTACTTGGGCCTAGTGCAGTTGCTGCTTCCGGAGGGCCTCACTGCACACCAGCCACTGCCCTATTCCTGCTCCCAGTCAGGGAGGGAAGTGTCATGCAGCCTGCCCAACCCGATGGTCGTGGGTGAGAAGGTGAGGAGGGAACGGTAGATTTATGACCGTATAAGTGCCCGTGAATTAAATTATAATGTAGTTGCTTGTATTGTTTTTTATCGCTTCCTGTTTTTGACAATATAGTGATAAACTTAAAAAGACGAGAAAAAAAGTTTTAGAGAACTAAAACGTAGTATAATGAATCAGGTTATCGTGTCGTATATCACACTTATTTCAACAACTAAACTTCCACAGAAAGAGTTGGAGATCTCTGTGATGGAGAGTGGAAACCTTCTCGAGGAGGGGGAACTGCCGCTGAAAGTTATCTGCTCTGCATCTGGGACTCAAGACGTGCAGAAGGAATTAGTTTTATCTGTTTATGAGGATGTGCATCTGGAATTGAGTGGGTACGTGAGTTGATAATATACACATTATGCAAATTTATATACTTCTATATATTCAAAGTTATTTGGCTTATATTCAGTTCACGGTAATATGTGTTATCCATATAGACCACGGGCTACGACAACCCCCAATCCTACTCCGCTTCTTTGTACCTGCCACCATTTTTGTCAGTTACTTAGATGTCTAAGCTTCAAGAAAAGTATTGTTAGTCAAGTGATTTCTGGTTGCTAGTACCCGTAAATCTATATCAAAGATGGCTGCTGGCGGACGGGAAGGAAACTGAATACAATGCTATTTTTCTACCTTCAAGATTAAAAACATGATTTAATCATGCATTCCAGCTGTTTTAGGGGTAATACATTGATTGGAATTGTTTTTTGGGGGCTACAAAATCATTTAACTTGTTGGTAAACACCAACAGGCGCTGCAACAACCAAGCTTAGCTGGTGGTCTTAGATTTAACATCCAATCTGTGGAACATCACCTCTCTTCTTCCTCATTTTTTTCCCTTACCGAAACCCAGGTGTCTGAGAATACTGAAAGCAGTCCCTTTTTTGTTTCCTCCTACTATCTCTATTCTCATTTTCTATCCAAAGCTGGCTGTTGCGTATATGTACGCAACATCACTTGTTTTCGTGCCCACGATCTTGAATCTTCAGAGTTTTCTACCATCTGGCTTCGACTTCAATGTCACTCTTCCTAAATGTATATGTGCTGTATATTTTTCACCTAACCTCTAACAATACATTTCCTCAACTATTTAACATTTTGCAGAAATTTCCATGTATGAAGATTTCAATGTTCACCACCACCATTGGCTATCATCTTCTTTCACCGACCAACCTGGTGAGCAAGCCTACAACATTTCTATCCTTCAAGACTTAGAGCAGCTGTTGTAGCGCCCTATCCGTATTCCTGCCCACCTTGCAGAAACGCCCAACATTCTTGAACTTTTTCCTAACTTCTAACCCTTCTGCTTACTGTGTGAAAATATTATCTCAGTTGGGATCCTCCGATCACAATCATATATCTGTAATCTGTCCTATCGGTCCGGTGACGGGAGCCACCTAAGCATAGGTGCGCCTGGTATTTTAACTCAGCTAAGTGGGCCGCCTTACTGCCTTACTACCTACTGCCTTAGGTCCCTAAGTGGGACCTAAGGCAATACTACTCTGATTGTTCATGGAATGATTATTGCTTACATATCAGAGACCCATCTCTTTCTGCAGAGCGCATAACTGTGGTCATTGTTTCTGGCATGGATGCATACATTCCACATACCTTTTATAATCCTAAATCCCGTAAACATTTGTCTACCTTTGCTTGTGTTCATGCTGTCCAAAGCAGAGAGGCGGCTCACTGACGGTACCATAACCATCCATCTCCTAAAAATCTCGCCTTGTATATTTCTGCCCGTAATCATGCACATTTTTTTCCTCAACTTACCAAAAACTTCTTCAATAAAAAATATCGAAATCTTTCTGAATCAAACTCTTCTCGTGACTTCTGGCATTTAGCTAAAAAAAAATATCTAAACCTCACCCAGATAGCTCTGCACACATGTGTCTCATTTATTTATAAATATAAACTCTTTGCTCAAACCTTTGCTAAAAATTCTGCTCTGGCTGATAAAGGGCTTGTTTCTCCTTGACCCTCTAGGGCGGAAGGAATATATTACCCTTTTATTAAGAGCCTTCGTAATAATATTTGCTATGCACTTTCTGGTCTAGATCCTCAAAAGGCTTACGGTCCTGACAGAATCCCTCTTATTGTTTTCAAATTTGTGCTTATGTGCCTGCACCCTGCCGGGTCAAACTTTTCCATCAATGTCTATCAACTTCCACCTTAACCTTTTTGCTGGAAGTTTCCTCACGTCCAACCTGTTCCTAAGAAGGTTGAACGTTTAAATTTTTCAAACTACAGTTATATTGCTTTGACTTCCTTCCTTTCCAATTTTTTTTTAATATATACTCAATAAGAACATTCTTAAGCAATTATCTGTTCACAATCTTCTATCTGATCGCCAGTACGGTTTCCGTGAAAGGCGATATACTGGTGATCCTCCTGCTTTCATATTTGATTCTTGGTCAGCCTCCTATAAGGGATTCGGTGAAACGTTTGTTGTTGCCCTTGACATATAAAAAGTTTTTGATAGAATCTGGCACAAATCTTTAATTTATAAACTACCCTCATTCGGTTTCTATCCGTATCTCTGCACCGTCATCTTAAGTTTTCTTTTAAACCATTCAACTGCAGCTACTGTAGACGATCATTGTATCTCTCCTAAGTATATTGATAGTGGTGTTCCTCAAGTTCTGTCATTTCAGCCACTCTCTTTCTATTTTTCAATATTGACTAAGTTTTCCAAAGACC
>JACEEZ010003260.1:0-13771 GCA_016584305.1 Chionoecetes opilio
GGGTATGGAGAAAACAGGTGGGACCAGGTATGGGGTGAGATGAAAACCCTCCACAGCCTCCCTATAGGCCCCTCCGGCAGGAGCGGTCTGTGCCTTGTTTAGGCGGGTATGTAAGGTGCCGGGGGACGGTCGCGTCTTTGGTTTTGGGAAGGGGATCCACTGGCTTGGGTGGGCGGGTGGGGGTGACGCAACCAGCAGCCATCTGGACAATGGTGACTGTGGGGCTCAATGGCTTGGCAGGGGCAGGATGACTGGCAGGGGCAGGCCCTGGAGCAGGCAGGCAGGGAAGGTGCCGAGTAGGGAGGGCAGCTCTTGTGCTGGGGGCCCCCCTGGGACAGAAGGTCCCAGGAGGATGCCCCTCAGCTGCCGCTTCACGTCTGACATGGAGCAGGTAGCCTCGTGCTGGAGCTGTTGCACTTGCTCCGCCTGGAGGTAAGCCGGGCACTGCTTATAGGCGGGGCGGTGGTCACCACCACAAAAAAGGCAGGACATCGGCCGGGCACACCCCTCTGCAACATGAAAGCCGCTGCAATTACTGCAGCGGACCTTCATGTTGCAGGTGGCATTACCATGGCCAAAAAGGAGGCAGCGGGTACACCGGAGGACAGGGAGGGTGTGGGGCCGAATCCGGTAAACAGCATGTTGAAGGGAGACCCGGTCCGGGAGGGGGCCCCGAAATTTAATTCTGATGGCCATGTTAGCCTCCGTCTGACCGTCGTCCCGGGCGTGAGCCGGGAGCCGTATAGCGTCTACAATTTTGGTAGGGGAGTCGTCAAGCTCTGTAAGTCCAGTCAGAATGTCGTTGTTTGTCAGTTCGGGAGAGATAGGGAAAATTCTCCCGAACATGTAGGTCGGGTCGTCGTCCGATGCAACCCAGCACTTTACGGACCACTTCCCCAGCGTAGTGACAGACTCTGGAGGCTGGGCAAGGTTGTCAAGGTTGACCACCTCAAACTTTAAACCCCTGCCCGCCCCAGTGATGGTCAGAGTGCTGGACACAAATTTTTTGGCGAATATGGAGCCAAAAACTGCCCTGGACACCTTCCCAGGGTTATTGAAGGGTTAATATGGAGGAGAGTTTCACGTACGCTACAGACCTTACTACTCACGAATTCTTTTTTTTTTTTGGCTTAGTATACTGTACTCTACTTGCGCTCAATAAAATAAAAAATAAAAATATTATATTTTGTGGTTAAGGTTAGGTTAGGTTTCTTTAAAACCTAAGGTTAGGTTAGGTTAGGTTAGGTTAGGTTAAAACATAAGGTTAGGTTAGGTTTCAATTTTTTTTTTCATTTTTTTTTTTTTTTTTTTTTGGTTTGCGCAAAATAAAACTAGCACCATTAGAACAAGCACCTATTGTAGGCCAAGAAAAAGTAGTTGGTGTCTCTGAAAACGACCGTGAAACTCTCCTCCATAATTACCAAACAAACAAACAGAACGAACGAACAACGAAATGAAAAACAGGGCATTGACATCGATTACAGATAGCCTAATAAAATTGTTGCTACTCGATAAAAACTCATCAAATTCGACATATAGACGGACAAATAACTAAAGAAACTTATTTTATTAGTTTCAAGATTAATTTCACTCGCCTTCAGCAAAATTGACGAGCGTTTTGGCGACCTGTCACGAAACACATCTCCATTTTCGCGGAATGTACGTGATTTCAGAAATGTTCAGAGAATTTTCGAGAATTGTTTCTGCAACGAGTTGGGGGGTCAATGTGTGTACTACGTCCTCAAAATCACGTGAAAGCTCGTGCAATAAAAGGAAAACAAAAAAAACTGATTTCTTGGGGGGTTTTCACAACACAACTTTTTGCGCTAAATTTTGCCAATTTCGATGAAAAGAACGGGCTGAGCTGAAATGTTGACAAAGTTGTCAAGCGTGAAATCGGAGAATTGCACATACCTACATGTGGACGTCCTCGTCAGCCGGCTGGCAGCCGTCCTCGTCAAGCGGCATCGATCACGGGACAGGAGTCCCAGGGCACAGCACGCACAGGCCCCACACAGCAGAACCAGGCACACAATACCACGTAGTGTAGTGTCGTGGTCAACGAAAGTGGTATGGTAAAAATTGCGTTGGAGGAGCCGAAGCACATACGTCTTGTCACCACCAAGGCAGCTCAAAGAGTCCCGCCAGTAGGGATGTGCACCTTTTTTCGGTTACCGAAATACCGGTATTTTTAGCTCCGGTATTACCGGTATTACCGGTATTTTGAGTGTTTCGTATACCGGTATCGTATTGGTGTAAAAAAGATCGGTATACCGGTATCGTTATATTAATTTGGTCGGTATTTTGTATTTCCGTATTGTTGTTTTTTTTGTCCGCAATTGGACCGGATTTGCGATAAAACGCATGGTAGCGTACGCTCATTGGCTCAGAACTTCAGAAATCAAACACGCGTTCCATTGGCCGGCTTATTGTACCATTTCAACTGGTTATCAAGCCGTATTATACCGTTAGTTTTCGGGACCACGTACTCTGCAACGGTCATTGGCTCCGTTCAGATCTACACACAGCTTAACACGCTGGAAGTTGGGAGGACAGACAGTGCCATGCTATCGTCCAACAATTATACAAGTGACAATTGCTAGACGGTAAGTAGAGAATTTGAGTAAATAAACCGGTGCAAGTGCCAAATTTTTTTTTTTTTTTGTTTATACGGTTTTAAATTTTTATATCTTTTCACAAACGCGAAGTCCAGTGGGTTTTGTATACTCTAAACCAGTAATTCCAAACTGGGGGAACTTCCCCCTGGGGGGAATTTTCAGGATTCTGGTAGGAAATTTTCCTTAGGGACCATCTAAATTTGCTAGCAGTAGTCGACAGATAAAAATCGGTCTTAGACTGCGGCTATTGCCTTCTCTCAAGTATATATAAGATATCATTAGAAGATAGTGTCTGTATACTATGGTATCAAGCAGCACATTTAGTGTTTTGGCTACTTATTTTCACATGAACTTGAAGTGGAATTCCGGATGGTTTTGAACTGGTTGAAGGGGGAAACGACAGTGAAGAAGTTTGGGAACCACTGCGTCTAAACCTTCCTTTATAACGTACGTACATATTTTAGTATCGATGAATTCGTAAACAATTTTTAGAGTTTGAGGTTTTATGTACCCAACTACCGTAGATAACAGTGAAGTCGCCATGTCACCATTTTTCTGTGTACAGTCCGTGTGGTGGCGTTAATATTCATTTCTACATACAGGATTTCAGGGACAGTTAGAAGAGGCTATCTGGAGATAGTCTGTGTCATTTTTGTGTCTTCAGCTGTGTCCATAGTAGGCTATAAATGACAAATGAAAAATATCTACAAGTGGCTACCACATGAAGTCGCCATCTAGTGTTTTATTTACTGATGTCGTACCGCACTACAACCGCAGCCTGTCGGTGCGCCGCGAAAAAAAAACGCGTAGGTACATTTGAAACCGTATATCCATGCAGCGTGACAAGCATAAAACAACGCTGAAACAGGGTAGATTATACAGTCATGAGATAGAACTCTGTGTATCATCTATCTCCAGTGGCACATAAAATCTCTAGTAATGCTATAATTCTGATATTTGGTGGCCTGCGACTTCATCACTGCAGGTGGCGACTTCACTGTTATCTACGGTAGTAACTACCAATAGGTGAAGAAAACACTGGGTGGATGTAAGTAACGACACTAACGGCGGTTTTTTAAACTATTATATCTATTATCTAAATAAGTTAGAAAGGTCAGGTTAGTCCAAACAATCAAAGTTAACCTTAATATATACTAATAACTACGTCAAAACGATTGACTGTACCTGCAATACTTTTCGAGTATAACTTATATAATATGATTTTTGGCGATTTGTTTTGAGAATTAGCAGACTAGAATTACGGATTCGCGTTAGCGGACGCGGCGAAACATCGAAAATTAGCGGATTATTGGGTTAGCGAATGGCCAACAAAGTTTTAGCGTGTTAGCGTTTAGCGGACCTAATGAAAATTATCGGTGGCCGCAGCTTTGGTAGTATTAGTAGTAGTATAGTCTAAGGTAGTCTCTATTTATTATGGCTTAATGTGGCAAGGCAACATTTCATATTGTTATTATTATTATGATTCCAACTTATTATTATTTTTATTATTAATATATTATTTCTAAGATGTTTGTGTGTGTGTGTGTGTGTGTGTGTGTGTGTGTGTGTGTGTGTGTGTGAATGACTGTATTCTCTTCATCTGAGTTTGTATTTTTACAGGCTTAGTGTTTAGTTTACATTACTATCTATGGTAAGTATGATGGATAACAAATGATAGCATTGTATATGAAATATTCAGCATAGCAATAGCAAAGAAGTTTAATAATTACACAAATAAAATATAAAAACTATAAAACAACTCTAATGAAATATCTATATAGATAATATATATTATATATATATATATAGTATATATATAATATATATATATATATATATATATATATATGATATATAATTATATATTTCTTAGAGAGAGAGAGAGAGAGAGAGAGAGAGAGAGGAGAGAGAGAGAGAGGTCTGTGTGAGAGAGAGAGGAGAGAGAGAGAGAGAGAGAGAAGGAGAGAGAGAGAGAGAGAGAGGAGAGAGAGAGTGTGTGTGTGTGTGTGTGTGGTGTGTGTGTGTGTGTGTGTGTGTGTGACTGCAAGTGTGTGTCAGTCAGTCACAGAAATATGTTATGTAGGGTCCTTGTAATTGACATGGCGGGAAAAATATCACACAGCGTACACAAACAACACGTGTTGTGTGTTTTTTTTGTTTTTGCATCAGATACCCACACCCATATATTCTATATATATATATATATATATATATAAATATATATATATATATAATATATATATATATATAGTAATATATTATATATATATAAATATATATTATTAGTGTATAGCTACAGCCGCAAAGCCCATCCTCCGGGCGCATTTTGAGGCTTGCTCCCGCGGTGGGACTAATATTGGATATATTGGTTGATCGTTGGCCATGAACATGCTTGTAATTATGTATATTAATATGTAATAACAATAGTAATAATATGAAAATAATAGGCTGATAATGACATAATAATAATTATAATAATGATTATAATTAATGATAACAATAAATCCATCAGCTATAATTTTTTATTCATGAAGAAATAAGGACAAATAATTGAAAATAGGTAATATCATTAATGATAAAACTTATAAGGTTTATTGATTGACGAGTAATGATAGTCAAAAAGCTAGTAAAGATTATAAATGATTATGATAATAACTAACATAATATTAATACTTATATCATACATAATGAATAATGAGAATAAATAATAAACACATAATGATAATGATAATAATAATTTATAATAATGGTAATGATATACGTATGCATAGTTGCTGCTACCTACTAGTGAGATACTAGGCACCTAAAATGCTAATGATACTGTATTCATAATGCAATTTCAATTAACATAATATGTAATAAATATCAAGAATATTAATATATTATGCAATAGCAAAATGATACTCATGAGAAACATACTAGCAATGAAATGATCATTATTATACAATATTCTTGTATAATAAATTATAAAATGTAATAAATGATGATAAGATGTGCTCAATAATTAATAAGCATCTAGCCGTCACCTTCGTCGTCGAAAGCCGGGCAGTAAGAGTAAAAATCGATGGCTGTTCTAATAACACACCATTCGCGGTGCACTTTGTGTCTCGGTGCTGAGGACGCCATCTGCGCAAGAGAAAAAACCAAACATAACCAAATTTTGCGTGGCTTTAAAATCTGCATGACAATGGCGTTCAAATTTTCGCTTACACTCTACAACACATATAGTGAAATAAAAATGCCTTATGGAGTGCACGTTCCTTTAAAAACTTTGAAAATTAACATGTGTTTGGTGACCTAGGCTAGTACTGACTTCATTGTATTTGTTTTAATTATCACCTATGCGTTCTTAGTGTGTGTGTGTGTGTGTGTGTGGAGGTGCTAGTGTTGGTTATAAGATATGAATAGGTAAGGCTTGCCAAGAAATATCCTCGTAGTGAACCACAATAACAAACATCTAATTCCTTAACTGCTTCTCATGCGTTTTTTTCACATGTTGACAGATTGTGGCGGCGTGCCTCATACGTTGGTTCATTGAGTGTGAGAGCTGACATCTAAATCACACATAGTACTAGCATATAGCTAACGACTATCTGAGGTTCTGCAGTCATGATCAACCTCGAGATCGGAAGATCTGCTCACATCACCACAGTATGGCGCACCGAACATAATGGGCTGCCGTTCGGGCTATTAATGGGTGAGGGCCATTACCACGTTTACTGCATGTGCTCATCTGCTGAAGCGCTGTGCGTCTTTCGCACGGTGCTGGAGCGCACGTCAGGCGGGGAGGTAAAAATGATGTCATCGAAAAGTATCGTGTGGGTTCGTCATTGTTGGGTGGGGCGGCATATTTTTCTTATAATTTTCTTATAGATAATGATGTACGTAATTACTTATTTTGTTTGTTTTGCTTCCGTCCCACAGGTAGCAAGATCGTGACCATACTTTCGTAAAGCATCAGCGTCATCAGATGCTCTACTGCGGCGCAGCGCAGAAAAGGCGTGCGGGTAGCCGATAACTGAGGCTGATCGCAGGCAGTGCAGACACCGATGGCATAGGCACGTTCATACTCTCTGCACGCTTTGCACACAGTTGGCAGGTGATGGCGTGACCAGTGTCTTGTAGCAAGTGACCATCGGACTGCTCCTCCCATAGCTGACGTCATGTTGAATAACATGCACTATTTTTTTTAAGAGTGGGTATGCTCGTGAGTTCACCTCATATGTATTTTCACAAATATATCACCCGCGGGCGACTCCAGTCAGTTTTTTGGGATACGTTAGTGCCATGAACAATTCTTCAGTTGTCCACACATTGGTGCATACTGAAAAAATTGCAATGGTTGTGTGTTCACACACACACAACGTTGGACAAGACCATGGGTGAATGACACGACAAAAAAAAAAAAAAAAAAAAAACCACACACACACAACACACACCACACACACACACACACAAACACACACACACTGATTTGAGAGTGTTTTGCTTGATTTTCTTCAGAGAAGCTGCTGTCGCCAACTACTTTGTGGCGTGCTGGGACCTTTGTAAGGCCACCAAGGAGATCTCTGGTGAGAAATATGTCACTGCTCTAGCAATTGTCTACCCGATGGTGAACTGTCTTAGGACTGCTGTTTCCCGAGGGATCCTCCGTCAGTGAGGGCGACGTCGTGACCCTCACTGACATCAGATGCGCGAGCTGCTGCAAGAGATTGACAAACGGCTCGTCATATTGGAGAATAATTCTCTTCTTGCATCAGCGACAGTGTTGGATCCTCGCTTCAGTTGCTCAAACATTTTCCAGTAGTTTGATACGCTTAATTCATATCGTTGTGTTGTGTCTTGTCTTCAGAATATTTCATGATTTTTTTGGGGTTTGTTAAGGGTGCCCATCAACACCGGAAACCTCCTGCAGTGGTCTCACGAAGATGAATTCGGACGGTGAGCAGTAGTATTCACTCGCAAGAACTACAAAATATCCAAGGATGTCTCGTCTCGGCCGTCCAAAGATGTGCTGACTTACACGACCGCATGGATCGAATACGGTCGGAACAACGATGGAAATGCCATCAACCTCAACAAGCTGCACCCAGGAGCTCACACTCTACCGACTCTGGCCCTCAGGAGCACAAGCGTACAAAGTCTCGCTCTACAAGGTCTGGTCGGGACGCGGGGACAAGCACTTTCCCTACGCTGTCCTCGGCTCGAAAACATTCAAATACCTGCGCGAGTGTGGGGTCTTCGTCCCTCTAAACGCGTTGTGGTGCCTTAATGCTATCGCAGTCATAAGAGAAATCGTTTTTGTCGCGGCACATATTGATATGCCATATTCATTTTGAGCTCATAAGAGCGCGATGTGGGTTGGTATTAACTAAATTTCTATGTCTAATAATGCTATGCTATTTACAGTAAAACCCTTATAACTCGCGTATACTCGACTTGTGTTAACATTGCCATGACAAAGGCAAAAGTGTTTTTTTTTCTATATTTCACCTATGCCTATGCGCGTGTAGGCGAGTGAGCTACAGGGGCTGGGATGGGAGGCCCTGGAGGCTCACTACGGGGCTGTAATGGTTGGCTACTCGCCATGGTGATGGTGCGGCAGGCATGGATCCTAGTGGACGCATGGGATTTGAGGGCGTCATGCCACCCCCTGTGTCCTCGCCATGCACTTGCAGTCGACGGTATATCTCATTATGGACAGGGCATGTGTTGCGTAATTAATATAGCTCAGTGATGTAAAATTAATGTGTACAGGTACAAGCACTGTATACAATACAGTACAGATTTGTGATTATAAAGTGATTAACACTATTATGAGACACAACTCTGTACTGTATTCGTTAAGTGGCTGTACCTGTAACAACATTAATTTTAACATCACTTGAGCACTTATTACTGCAACACTATACACACCCGTCATTAACTCTACTCAGACTGCCAGTGCATGGGAGGCACAGTGGGTGGCATGAGCCTCAAATCACAGGGCTCAGCTAGAAGAAATCGCTTAATCACTTAAAAAAATGATATCGTTGTTAAAATGCGACGCGTGTCGGTGGGCCACCTGAACGTCTTTCTACATGTTACAACAAGGCTCCCCTCTCCTTGGGATGACGTGCTCGTGCTGCTACGCCGTTCATGTAATTGTAGTTTTTGTATTTTTACAGTAGTACCGTGTTTTTTTTTTGTTTTTTTTTATATTTGTATGCCCCATATCAGAGGACATCTGCATAAATGCGGCACATTGAATAACTAGGCAATCGCCAGAGCCCCTATCGTGCCGCCGTTTATAAGGCTTTTACTAAAAATAATAAAAAAAATATTACTTTTTTATATGATTTATTATTTTTGTTTTTTTTTTTTTTTTTTTTTTTACACCTATATCAGGGGAGGCATCGGGAGGAATAAGTCGGCATATTGAATAACTCGGCAGACATCACAGCACCTATCGTGCCAGTTATAGAGGGGTTTTACTGTAACCTGTACCTGTAATTTAATTACTAATGCATGGAGAAATGTATGTAATGTCTCTTAAATATCATTTACAGAATGTTATTTACATCCTAAATACTTAAATTTGTATTCAATACCGGTTTAGATACCAACAAATTTTTTATGCCATAAATTAAGATCAAGTTTCGAAAATATTCACTATTTAAGTCCTAAATCCTAGTAGTACAAATCATAAATCTAATTTTCAAGTCTTTAATTATCATCTACTCACCGTGCTGAGGAGGCGAGAGGTTTATCTTAATCTGCATACCAAATGTCTGATGGGGGTTTGGCGCGCCTTAGTGATTTCCTTAGATTATGGCGTTTTCCTTTAGAAGTTTCCTTGGTCAGGGGCCTAAATTTCCTTAAAATAAGGATTTCCTAAAGTTGAGACACTGTTCACTGTACAATAGGATTACCACTTATAGTTGGGTTGTGGGCGAGGTTGATGGCCTACATTGAAACTAACTTTTAAAAATATAAGAAATAGATAAAAAAGTATTTTACTTTTGATATGTATAATACAATGTATTAATGTGCCATTAAAGTATTTATTACTTTATTACATACATGAAGATTAATGTATTTACATATATATTTTTTACACATACACAATGTATTCAAATCAGCCCATGCTTCTGGCTATATATCTGCGATAACTGTTTCTCGGAATCCATGAACTAGTCCAAAATAAATGTTGGGGGGGGGGCGGGGCAAGCAAATTTATTTTGAGAATGAAAATTTTTGTTATTTCCTTTTTTGAGAGGTTACATTATACATACTAACAAGTGGCTTGTGTGGCCCTACGGACGGCCACGTATTGATGTTTGTAGTAGTAGTATATGTTAGACAACATGTGATGCAAACGGCGAGTCGTGTTGTTGCTAGTCGTTGGTCCACTTGTCAAGGTGCTAAGGGTTAGACCACGTTCCGTGTGATTCCAACCCTTTATGTTCCGTGTTGAATCTCCAACTCCTTGGGGGTTTCCGTGGAATTCCAACGACTTGGTGTTTCCATGTGATTCCAACCCTTTTGTGTTCGTGTGATTCCAACCCTTTGTGTTGTGTGATTCCAAACACTCACACACCACACACACGTCCATGAATTCTACTGAGTTTGTGGAATGCGCCAATACGTTATCACAGAGTTTTTTTCTTCCTGGAAAATCTAATACTCCCTAAAGTGTTTGTTAGCCCAAATTCCCCCTATCCAAAAATGACTCAATCGACCATGGCACCACAGCTTACCACCTCGATTATCTGCGATTTTGTAACCTATCTTCCTCATAAAAAATTGAATAAATACTGAATTTTATACTTGTCACTGAGAGGATACACAAGTAGTTTTATATTATAATGACTATAATCTACCTGTTTTAGCGTGTTATGCTTATGTATCTGCACGTATAATAACGGTTTCAAATTTCACAACGCGTTTTATTTCAGGGCGACGACGACAGCGGTACGACACACAGTAAATAAACACTAGATGGCGACTTTTAGTGTTGTTAAAGCCACATATTGTAGAAATTTATTTTGTCTTTGTTCATTATAACCCTACTATGACAGCATGAAGACACAAAATGACACAGCCACTCCGAATAGCCCCTTCGTAACTGCCTGAATCCTGGATGTAAAATGGTGACTATTAACACAGCCACCCCCACCAATCGTGTACACAGTAAAAAAAAGTGTGTCCCTGACGACTACTGTGCTGGGGGGCAGAGGTTTTTTACCTTGAATTACCTTGAAGCGCTTCTGCCTCAAGGAAGACAAGGGGGGTGGGGCTCTCCTCGTTGGAATTTACTTGAAGCGCTTCTGCCTCAAGGAGCGTTGCTCCCATCGTTGATTGTGAGGCAAGGCCACGGCGGTGCTGCCACCCTTTCACTTTTCCGCTGGTAACTCCCAGCTGGACGTTATAGAGGGGGGGGGGGGGGGGTGTGACTGGTGTTGGCCGGAGTGCTGTATAGGGTGCACTCCCGGTTGATCTGAGAACCGGCTAGGAATTGTCCAGTATACACCTTCTTTGAATTTTTCTGTCGTTCTCAAAGTATGTTCTATATTACATATAACGTGAGGTGAATTGACATCCTTGCTCTTTTCTGATATGGTCTATTGTGGTGTGGGTGGATCTCTTCTTGTTGGGCATTTTTTTTGGTAGGTGGTTTATGACACATTTTCTACCAAGTTTCGTGGTTCTTCAGTATTTTCCTGTGCCTTTTATAGTCTGTCCTTGGGCCTTGTACACACTATAGCACATAGCAGACAGCACTAGCAGACACCTCTCGAGGGTATCTGTGAGAGAGCTGTCTGAGTTTAACAGCGCTGCGGATCCATCTCAGCTGCGTCGATCACGGAAATTATCAAACATAGTTTAATTGTTCTGACCACATACACTGTGTTTGGCCGACAGTCACAGCGAAACGGTGTTAGGGATCGTATGTGTCCTGTGTTAACCCGGATTCAATGTTAAATTACAGCGGGAGTGTCTCAGGATATTATATGGGTTCATCATCGCCACCATATATGAGGCCGGGCTAATGCCAGAGATAGCACCGCATGCCACGCGGCAGCTAAGCTTATCTCTGCCATCTACCTTACCTTTAGCGATGCTATAACGTCAGGGTTCATGAAGAAACTGTAATAAAGGAAAAATGGCCGAACGCTATAGGAAAAACTTTATTTAAGGGGGGGGGGCCGATGCTGTGCGGGTTGTGTGAATAATTGTCATGGAATGGACATTAAAAAACACCAAAAAACAACATACCGATAACCTGGTAATACCGGTATTTAGGTCCGGTATCGTATACCGGTATCTTAATTTTTTACCTGGTATTTTCCGTATCGGGGTAGTGTTCCCGCAAACCGATCGGCAATACCGTTATTTCTATTTCTTATACGCGCACATACAACTACCAGAAGGTCACTCGCTTTTCTGATAGACCCGTGGCGCTTTTGTCATGACAAACTGTACATAACAAATAAATAACACGCGTGACATCTCAACAAATCGGCCCTGCTCGTCTAAAAGCTGCCCGGGGAGGCTTATTTAAGCTTAATAACGCTACAAAACCCAGCCTGGATAACTAGGATAGGCTTGGATAAGGTTAACTTAGAGTTGTTTATTAGGCCCAGAGTGCACGAGCCGGATTTTTGCACAGCACCGAACTCACTCGGTCATTCAGCCGCGGGAGTTTTGAATTTATACATGCGTGCCCGAAGGGAAGGGAAGGGATGAAGGGAAGGGAAAGAAGGGAAGATAAGGAAAAGAAGGGAAGGGAAGGGAGGGAAAGGGATGAAGGGAAGGGAAGAGAAGAGAAGGGATGGGAAGGGAAGGGAAATCAAGGGAGAGGGAAGGGAAGGGAAGGGAAGGGAGGGGAAGGGAAGGGAAGGGAAGGGACATCAAGGGAGAGGGAAGGGAAAGGAAGGGAGGGGAAGGGATGAAGGGAAGGGAAGAGAAGGGAAGGGAAGAGGAAGGGAAGGGAAGGGAAGGGGACTGGGAAGGGAAGGGAAGGGGACTGGGAAGGGAGGGGAAGGGAAGGGGAGGGGAAGGGAAGGGAAGGGGACTGAGATGGGAAGGGAAGGGGAGGGAATGGAAGGGGACTGAGATGGGAAGGGAAGGGAAGGGAAGGGAAGGGATGGGAAGGGAAGGGAAGAGAAGGAAAGGAAAGGAAAGGAAGGGCAGGAAAGGGCAGGGAAGTTAATAATGATTAACGTCGCCAGGCACAATATATTACGAAGTTTAGCATCCCTACAGCCTTGTATGTGCCCCTGAAGACATGTAGTGTGATGTACATAATATAAACTACTGTGCATGTCTCTTCAGTGGCACATACAAGGCTGTAGTGATGCTATAATTCGTAATATATTGTGCCTGGCGACATTAGTGCAGTGGCGAGTGACTGGCGACTATATATTGTGTGCCATTTCTAGCCTCCTACAACTGCTACTACCACTACTACTACTACTACTATTCTGAATCTCCTCCTACAACTGCTACTACCACTACTACTACTACTACTATTCTGAATTTCATCCTACAACTGCTACTACCACTACTACTACTACTACTATTCTGAATCTCCTCCTACAACTGCTACTACCACTACTACTACTCCTACTATTCTGAATCTCCTCCTCAACTGCTACTACCACTACTACTACTACTACTACTATTCTGTCCCACCTCCAAGGCTACAGACAAATAAGGGTTTTACAAAGCACACATTTATTGGCTTCACATCAGCACATCATACATATTACATCACATTGGCCTTCACTATTCTTCGTGGGTGTGTGAGTGGGTGTGGGTGTGTGTGTGAGTGGGTGTGGGTGTGTTTGGGTGTGGGTGTGGGTGTGGGTATGTGTGTGGGTGGGTGTGTGAGTGGGGGGGGGTGTATGTGGGGTGTGTGTGAGTGGGTGGGGGGGGGTGTATGTGGGTGTGTGTGGGTGGGTGAGTGTGGGTGTGTGAGTGTGTGTGGGTGGGTGTGGGTGTGGGAGTTAGGAGTGTTAATACTACTCTACTACACTACTACTACTATACCACTATACTACTACTATTCTTCCTATAGACATCAAGTAATGTTCTTATTGATGTCTTGATCCAATGACCTCTTCTTCCTTCACCATTAACCCCTTCCGCCCAGATCTAGTAGTGGTAGT
>JACEEZ010003261.1:5000-32500 GCA_016584305.1 Chionoecetes opilio
TTCAGAAAGGGGGGCCTGTCTTTATGACCCCATCGGGATTTAAAACCCAGGGGTCACTGCTGCAGGGGGCTTTGAAGTGCACGGCGTCCTACTTGGAAAGTGCACTACCGCAGTGGATTGAACGGAGCTGGGCCCTGATTGACTGCTGCCTCCCAAGAAAGCGCCAGGCAAGGCTGCCGCACCACCCTTGAACTTCCACACTGAGCCTACACCAACACTACATTAGACCTCATAACACACACAGATAGCCCCGAGTTAACGGTTACCATACTACTCTCGACCTGTGACGGGTTGTGGACCAGTAAGGGTCCTGTCAGTTAGTGACCACCATCGGGATTTAAGGTACCAGGGGTCACTGCTGCAGGAGGCATTGAAGTGTACGGCGTCCTACATGGAAAGTACACAATCCGCAGTGGATTGAACGGAGCTGGGGCCTGATTGACTGCTGCCCCAAGAAAGCGCCAGGCAAGGCTGCCGCACCACCCTTGGAACCTCCACACTGTGTTCACACCATTACAAAACACACATAACATGACCTATCTATCAAGCACTAAACCTACCCCCACAAACTAGTAGTAGTTAGCCATAGATTACAGCTTTCAACTTTCCTCACAAATTCCATGCAGTTTTTCTATACTGCATGGTATCACTTCATTTCCGGCCAGCTTCGGCTGGAGGGATGGGTGGGTGGGGAGGAGCCTTCTACTTCCTATCCTTTCTCTCTTATCATCTAGTTAGTGTAGTGTAGTTAAAGCAAACAGCCTTGTAAGGACCTATCGGTCTGTTGCTGTTTGTGTTTCCTTTGTAATCCTTTGTAATCCTTTGTAATCCTTCTCCTCCTCCTCCTCCTCCTCCTCCTCCTCCTCCTCCTTCTCCTTCTCCTTCTCCTTCTCCTTCTCCTTCTCCTCTTCCTCTTCCTCTTCCTCCTCCTCCTCCTCCTCCTCCTCCTCCTCCTCCTCCTCCTCCTCCTCCTCCTCCTCCTCCTCCTCCTCCTCCTCCTCCTCTTCTTTCTCTCTCTGTCTTGGTTTTTAATGGTGGTGATAGTAGTAGTAGTAGTAGCAGTAGTAGTAGTAGTAGTAGTAGTAGTAGTAGGAGGAGGAGGAGGAGGAGGAGGAGGAGGAGTGGTAGTAGTAGTAGTAATAGTAGTAGTAGTAGTAGTAGTAGTAGTAGTAGTAGTAGTAGTAGTAGTAGTGTCAGGTGTTGAGGTAACCTAATCGTCATGTATCAGTTAACTTTTACGCCCCCTCATACTATATTAGTTGGCACTGTTATTGGCACTGCCCTGATACGCCCCTCATACCGGCTAGAGACAGCTATGGGAGGGAAGGAAGGAAGGAAGGTGGGAGGGAAGGAAGGAAGGAAGGAAGGAAGGAAGGAAGGAAGGGAGGGAGGGAGGGAGGGAGGGGAGGGAGGGAGGAAGGAAGGTAGGGAAGGAAGGAAGGAAGGAAGGAAGGAAGGTGGGAGGGAAGGAAGGAAGGAAGGAAGGAAGGAAGGGAGGAGAGAAGGAAGGGAAGGAAGAGAGGGGGGAAGGAAGGAAGGGAGTGAGGAAGGGAGGGAGGGAAGGAAGGAAGGAAGGAAGGAAGGAAGGGAGTGAGGGAGGGAGAGAAAGAAGGAAAGAAGAGAAGGAAGGAAAGGAAAGGAAGAAGGAAGCAAGGAAGAAAGGGAAGGAAAGAAGGAAGGATGGATGGAAGGAAAGGATGGTTTTTGGTAGTAATGTAAAATGGTGATACTAAAAATAAATGTGGGACAAAAGTTAACAGCTGAATTCTCACCCAAAACAACATATATTTCACCACCAAACTAAGCTCTTGCAACAGTAATGGAAACATATGTATAGCTATAAAAAAGTGTCCCTTTAGAATTATATATATATTTTGTTATACGGCAGCAAGTAATAGTGCAGAATCCACCCGGCAAATATATCACAGGAAAAAAAATATAATTGTGAATTGCAACGAATGGCAAAAAGAGAAGCCAGAAATATTCCCTTCAATTTACTGGTTTTTGGAAATGTTTTAATAGCGTATTGCGAATGTCCTATTTTTTTGTTTTATTTGTTTATATAGCCGCAAAGCCCACCAAACACAGACTCTCCAGATAGCCCCTTCTAACTTTCCTGAAATCATGGATGTAGAAATGTATGTATTCCCCCCACCCATTCACTCACCCATTACCCATCACCCCCCACCCATTCACTCACCCATTACCCATCACCACACACCCATTCACTCACCCATTACCCATCACCCACCACACCCCCATTACCATCACACACCATTACCCATACCACACCACCCCATTCACTCACCCATTACCCATCACCCCCCACCTATTCCCTCACCCATCACCCCCAACCCATCACCTCCCATCCATTCACTCACCCATCACCCCACACCCATTACCCATCACCCCACCCATTCACTCACCCATTACCCATCACCCTACATCAAGGTTTCCTCAATTCTCGCAACCCACTTTTTTTTCACAATTCTCGCTAATAGGCTACTAAAAAAAAAAAAAAAAAAAAAAATCGGATCATCACCAAAGTAGCCTTAAAATGTTCTCCTGGTCGACCTGGTTCCAAAACTGTGCCATAGGATGGGATTGCGCCAGAGGGGGCGGCACCTATCGCGGACACACAGACAGACACACTTTCGCTTATATTATTATAGATTATTATTATTTTGTTTTTTTGGTAACGAAGGAAAATTTCGAGAGAGAGAGAGAGAGAGAGAGAGAGAGAGAGAGAGAGAGAGAGAGAGAGAGAGAGAGAGAGAGAGAGAAAGTAAAAAAACAAGAAATATTACCAATAACCTATATTTTCAATTCTGTTTAAATAAGGAAGTGAAATAGTTATGAGAGATGACCTCATTTCCCCTTACCTTGACCTCCTATCGTCCTCCTACACACACCAGTCCTCTCCCTTCCCCATCTGTCCCTTCAGCCCCCCCTTCCCCTCTCATCCCTCTTCATGTCAAGCCCTTCCTCCTCTCCTATCTCCTTCATTCCCTTCCCCCTCTGTCCTTCAGCCCCCCTTCACCTCCTATTCTCCCCTTCTCCCCTCCCCCCCTGTCCTTCACCCTTCCTCCTCTCCATCCCCTTCTTCATCCCCTCCCTTCCCCCTCTCTGTTCCTTCAGCCCTCCCTTCCCCTCCTATCCCTTCAATCCACCCCTTCCTCTCCCTATCCCTCTATTCAACCCTCCCCTTCCCCACCCTATCTTCCCCATTCACTCCCTCCCTTCCCCTCCCTCTCGCTTCACCACCCCTTCCCTTCCAGCCCCTCCAGCCCCTTTCTCCCCTTCAACCCACCCCTTCCTCTCCCATCCCCTATTCAACCCTCCCCTTCCCTTCCCTATCTTCCCCCTTCACTCCCTCTCCCTTCACCACCCCTTCCCCCCTATCTCCCCCTTTCACCCCCCCTTCACCCCCCCTTCAGCCTACCCTGTCCCCCTTCTCTCCCAGCCCACGTAGTCAGTCAGCCCTGTGGCCACAACAATCAGTGATAACCCATGATAACCAGATGACTCCACTCTCCCATCACACTCATGCCACTACCAGTAACATCACTCGTGTACGTAAGTGTGTAAGCATTCGTTAACGTGTGTACTCCTAAGTGTATGTACGTGTGTTGAGTCTCCTATATACACACAGGTACACAGGCTACTTAGATGACGTCAGAAGTGCCACAGGTGTACAGAGGCACCTTAGAACGTATCACAGGTGAAAGATTGTGACCTAAAGTGTAGGAATGGCTGGTAGAGGTGTTGGGTTAGCAGGTAAATGAGGTTATGTGTCCTGCCATGCCCCTACGATCCCCTCCTAGCCGTGTACAAAGGCACTTAAGAACTCGTGAGAGGCGAAGGATTGTTTAGTGACTTGAAGTGTATAAGGAATGGCTGGTAGAGACGTTTGTGCAGGGGGAAAGGAAGGTATTATGTCCTGCCATGTCCATATAGCCGCATCCTAGCCTTCGCCATGCTCAGCGTAGGGGGGCTGCCCGAGCTGGCCCCTCCTGGCACGCACCGCCGCTCTAAAAGTGACTGCCGACTGGACAAGCCCGAGAAGGGGAGGGATCTAGCACCCTTCTCCGTCAGTCCTCGCAGTTTGTCTCCCTCGGTACTTCTGAATCACTCCCGCACGCGCCCGTCCTCCCCCGCCCTGGTTCGATCCCCGTCCACGTCCTCCATCCCCGAGATATTCATCAGTGGGGAGGATGAACACTACGCCATGTCACCCGTCACCGCCTGGCTGTCTTCTCCCTCGCGGACTTTCTTGAGACGGTCTCGCTGCATCCTGAGTCTCGGCGTCACCACCTCCACCACGCACGGTATTATGTCTACTCTTACTCCTTACTCCTGACTTCTCCTCCTTCCTTCCTTCTTATCTTCCTCATGTTACCCCTCCTCCTCCTCTTTATCTTCTCCTCCTCCTTCTCCTCCTTCCTTCTCTCCTCCTCTCATCTTCCTTCCTGGTGCTGACTCCTTCTCCTCCTCCTCCTCTTACTCCTGACTTCTCCTTCTCTCCTCCTCCTCCTCTTCCTCCTGTCGCTGTTCCTCCTCCTCCTCTTACTCTCTTCTCCTTCTCATCTTCCTCCTCCTTCTCTCCTCCTTCTCTTCTTCCTCCTCCTCTTTGTCTCTTCTTCTCATCTTCCTCCTGCTCCTCCTCTTTCGTTTTCCTCCTCCTCCTCCTCATCTTCCTCCAGTTGCTGTTTGTTCTTCCCTTTGTATTCCTCCTCCTCCTCATTCTCCTCCTCTTACTCCTTACTTCTCTCTCCTCCTCCTCTTCTTCCTCCTTTTGCTGTTTGTTCTTCCCTTTGATTTCCTCCTCCTCCTCCTCCTCCTTCCTCCTCTTTGTCTTTCTGAATCTTCCAAAAGTCAAGTGGACGAAAATTAAAATTTATCACCTTTTTCGATGTTCACTTCCACTCACACGATGAAAAATGTGAAGTGTTATACAAGGTTATTGTGATACGGTGTGTGCGTGTGTGTGTGTGTGTGTGTGTGGGTGGGTGTGGGTGTGGGTGTGTGTGTGGGTGGGTGTATGTGTCGGTGGGGGTGGGTGGGTGTGTGTGGGTGTGGGTGGGTGGGTGTACGTGTGTGGGTGTGGGTGGGTGTTGTGTGTGTGTGTGTGTGGGTGTGGGTGTGTGTGTGTGTGTGTGTGTGTGGGGTTGGGGTGGGTGTGTGGGTGTGTGGGGGTTGGGGTGGGTGTGTGGGTGTGTGTGGGGGTGGGTGTGTGTGTGTGTCATTATGTAAGTACGTCATTATCATGTCATTAATTTTAGCAGGTGGTAATTATTTTTATCTTGTTTTGAAAAGAACAAAATAATCTTAGTTAGAATTAATTAACATGACAAAAAATCTCACTTTTTACGTAATTAGATTTTTTTCAGATTTTGCGACACCAGTTTTATATTGTATCATTTATTACATTATATTATTATTATTATTATTATTATTATTATTATATTAGTATTATATTATTATATTATATATTATATTAGTATTATATATATATAACGATGGAATAAGAGTAACAATGACAATAAATAATAATAATCGTCTTGTGTGAGCGATACTGATTCACATAACATAAATCTATAAGGATATGAATCACCATCTATGATTGTGTGTGTGTGTGTGTGTGTGTGTCTGTGTGTGTGTGAGTGTGTGTGTGTGGGTGTGTCTGTGTGTGTGTGTGTGGTGTGTGTGTGTGTGTGCGCTTGCGTATTATCACCACAATTTCATAAAAGTGATAAGATAAGGTGATAAAAAGTGATTGCGTCAGTGTAGGGAGGAGGAGGAGGAGGAGGAGGAGGAGAGGAGGAGGAGGAGGAGGAGGAGGAGGAGGAGGAGGAGGAGGAGGAGGAGGAGGAGGAGGAGGAGGAGGAGGAGGAGGACTGTAGTGAGAAATGCTAGTGTTTTGGTTCACAGTACGCACTCCACACTAGTATTTAGTAGTAGTAGTAGTCAAGAGAAGAAGAAGAAGAAGAGAAGAGTAAAGACATGTAATACTACTACTATCTCTAGTGTGAATTACTGTTTTCCTACTATAGTTTACATACTTTAGCTACTTTTGTGTCTACTGTATGTGTTTTTTTTAATCTAGTTTACGATTTACCGCTCTTTTTATCACACTGTATCTCTTTCTCACAAAATGACTGTGTTAATCTCCCTACATATCACCCTGTATCTCCCTCACAAAATTACGGTTAACCTCTTCTTGTCACTGTATCTTTCACTCTGTATCTCATTTATCGATCTGTATTTCACTCTGTATCATCTCTCATGCTCTCAAAATTACAGTTAACCTCTTCATGTCACACTGTCACTTTCTCACCCAACTCCTTTTTATCTCTCCAGGAAAAAGTGCAGCTCCAGCGATGTGGGCGGCAGCGGGCACGGCAGCGGACGGAGACGCTCCCCTCTGGCTGCCCGCAAGTCCACGCCGGCGCCTGTGGGAGGAAGCGCGGGGGGCGAGGTGAGCTTTGCGTCGCCTGCACAGGGTAACAACGTCGGGGCACCGGGCGGCGGGGGAGCGGCGGGGGCTCAGTCGACACAGCACACCGGGAGGACGAGTAGTGGAGGGCAGGGCGGCCGGTTGTCTAATGCCGCCTCGCACTTCGATGACACTGGCGTTCACTCGTCGACGGAGGAATGCGATGGGGTGAGTATTGGGAGAGAGAGAGAGAGGGGAGAGAGAGAGAGAGAGAGAGAGAGAGAGAGAGAGAGAGAGAGAGAGAGAGAGAGGTGTTTGCGATGGTGTGAGTATTTGTATTTTTTTAGGAGACGTAAAAATAAAAGTTATAATTAGGTCTGTATTCAGTTGCACAGTCAAGAAGAGAGAGAGAGAGAGAGAGAGAGAGAGAGAGAGAGAGAGAGAGAGAGAGAGAGAGAGAGAGAGTGTGTGTGGGTGGGCCAATTTCGTTAGTTCAGAAGGTGTCTTGTCACTCCTCTCGTTAAAATTTAAGTCGTAGGAAATTGTGTGTTTGCGAGAGAGAGAGAGAGAGAGAGAGAGAAGAGAGAGAGAGCAATCACATCACATCACACCACAGGGCACACAGTAATCAACGACACGTCACACGCCAATAAATCATCTCGCCTCCCTCGTCCAAGTGATCGAGGTCGTAGATTTAGCCGCGTCGCCCCGGGCTGCAATGACCTGTTTTCTGTCCGCCCTCCAATCATGAAGGGAGAAACACTGCATGGATACCGGCTGCTTTTCCGATACTATTTTTCTTTACCTTATTGGATGTGTGTGTGTGTGTGTGTGTGTGTGTGTGTGTGTGTGTGTGTGTGTGTGAGTCAGTTTTTACCTCACGCATCAGGCCCTTTCAAGGTGCCTGATGAGAGAGAGAGAGAGAAAGAGAGAGAGAATAATACCTCGCCTAGTAATCAATATTGACAGGTGGAGTATATATATAGAGGTTAAATATATTCAAGAGGTACAAGTGTTATTTATATACTATTAATATATTTAATTTATAATGTATTTGATATATATTTAATATGGGTGGCTCAAATAGGGATTAATAATACTAATACTAATACTGAAAATACTAATACTGATCGTTGTATTGAAGTAATGATTAATCTAGCAATGCCTATCATATTTTTGTCTTGTAGTAAGTTTTGTCTAATTTGTGATTTTTAAGGAATATCTGGAAGTATCATGTCATTGTGAATCGGCTGAAATAGGGACTTCTAATCATTGTAACTGAAAACTGACTCCAGATTCGTGTTCAGCATGCCCGAAAACTGCTAGGAACTAATTTTCAAGCAAATTTATTTTTCAAAAAATATTTTCGGATTTCTGGCTGCTCAAAAATATTCCAAAATTGTCGAAAATCAGGTTTTTCTTATTTTGCCGCAAAACTATGAGTCGTAAGAAAACTTATCGAAGTAACAAAGGTTCATCTTGAGATGTTCTACATGATGCAGTAATCGGCTTGTCAAAACACCTCATGGTTGTCGAGAAAATTGATATTTTGTATAAATGTACGAATATGCTATTTTCTCGGTTATTTACCCATCAATATTTTTTTGCTTTACACCAAATGATAGCCTTGATCTACTTCATGTTGACCTCTATTCATGTTGCAGCTATCTGCCATAGTTTTTAAATTATTGAAAAAAACGTGATTTCCAAAAAAAAATCAAGGCTATGCTAGCCTTGATTGATGCTAGCCTAGCTATACCTTGCAAAATTTCCAATATTTTTTGAAAAATTGATTTGCTTGAAAATTAGTTCCTAGCAGTTATCGGGCATGCTGAACGCGAATCTGGAGTCAGTTTTCAGTTACAATGATTAGAAGTCGTTATTTCAGCCAATTCACAATGACATGATACTTCCAGATATTCCTTAAAAATCACAAATTGGACAAAACTTACTACAAGACATAAAAATATGATAGGCATTGCTAGATTAATCATTACTTCAATAATGAGAGAGAGAGAGAGAGAGAGAGAGAGAGAGAGAGAGAGAGAGAGAGAGAGAGAGAGAGAGAGAGAGAGAGAGATTACTAGGGTTATATACTAGGCACTAGACTTATATGCTAGGGTTTGCTTTGCCAGTACGAGAGTTTACGAGGCACTAGGATTGCATATTAGCGTTTATTTTGCTAGTACGAGGGTTTACATGTGTGTGTGTGTGTGTGTGTGTGTGTGTGTGTGTGTGTGTGTGTGTGTGTGTGTGTGTGTGTGTGTGTGTGTGTGTGTTGTGCGCGCGCCTTGCAGGAGACAGTGCCATCCTCAGGGGTCTCCTAAAATTCAAATTCCAAATACGTAAAACCAAAAAAATAAAATTCCTTATCAAATCATTCTTAATCAAATTCCTTATCTTCGTCAGTACATTCCTGGTAGCCTCCCTAGTGCCAGTACGAGGGTTTACACGGGTGTTTACATGTGTGTGTGTGCCTTGCAGGAGACCGTGCCATCCTCGGGTGTCTCCAATGGGTCGGGGGAGCAGGTGGATGCCCTGCGCGTGGCTGTGGACGGGGCGGGGATGTTGGAGGACAGTGAGGAGCAGTTGCCGCACCTGCAGCGTACCCGGGAGGCGGTGGAGCACATCCAGGCCAAGATACAGAAGACAAAGGACTTGATTAAGGAGGAACAGAAGGCGCGGGATGGTGGGTATTGTGGTGGTGGTGGTGGTGGGTGGGTGGGTGGGTGGATGGATGGATGGATGGATGGATGGGTGGGTGGGTGGGTGGGGGTGGATGATGGTATGGTGGTATGGTGGTGGGTGAATGGTGGGTAATTAGTATAATAGGGGTGGGTGGATGGTGGGTATAATAGTGGTGGTGGTGGGTGGAGGTGGGTATAATAAGTAGTGGTGGGTGGAGGATGGGTAATGGGTATAATAGTAGTGGGTGGAGGGTGGGTGTAATACGTAGTGGTGTGGATGGTGGGTATAATAGTAGTGGTGGTGTGATATTCTGTATTTTTTGGGGTATTACTGGTGGTATTTTGGTATTATATTTAACTCCTTCATGCCCAGATCTTTCCTTTGGTATGATAAATTGTCTATTGTTAGCCATCTTGCCTTTGCTATAAAAAAATGTTCTTATTTTTTGGGTATTACTGGCGTCATCATTAACTCCTTCACGCCCAGATCTTGCCTTGGCTATAAAAAATTGTATTGTGAGCCATAAAATTACGAAAAGTCACTGAATATACCAAATTAGTTAGTGGACAAGGATACTAAACAGGTCATAGCTATAAAATATTGCTTATAGTCAGTAAAAATCATCTAATGGTACCCAAATTACAATGGAAATTACGTTCTGGGTCTCAAGGGGTCATCTGTTACTACTATTTGAGTCGGTATTATTGTTAAGTAGGACAGCACTTGAACGTCAATATTTATCAGTTGTTGCTTTGATCGTCATTTTCAACGTCAAGAATCAGTATCAACATTTTTTAGAGTGAAGGAAAAAAAGAGTGCTTGCTTGGTGGATGCAGTCTGACTCGTAACACTTCCTTCGACTTCCAGAAAACGTCAATGAATACTTAAAGCTGGCGCAAACGCCGACCGACAACAGATGACCAGAATCAAGGCCGTGTTTGAGAAGAAGAACCAGAAGTCAGCTGCGTTGATACTCCAGCTGCAGAAGAAGCTGGAGAATTACCAGAAGAGGTTACGGGAGATTGAGACACACGGACTGAATGCAGCGCACAGGCAGCCCAAGGAGGTGCTGAGGGACATGGGACAGGGCCTCAAGTAAGCTGGCAGGGCAGGGCAGGGGCAGGGGCAGGGCAGGGAGAGGGCAGGGCAGGGCAGGGCAAGGCAGGCTGGTAAAGGGAAGGGCAGGGCAGGGCAAGATATGTGTATTGGGGCAGGTGAGGGTATGTCAGGGCATGTCAAGCTAGGGTATGTCAGGCTGGGCAGGTAGGGTATGTCAGGGTGGAACAGGGCAGGCTGGGACAAGGCATGGCAGGGTATATCAGGCTGAAACAGGGCTGAAACAGGGCATGTCTATTGGGGCAGGGCAGGGAAGGTCAGGGTATGTCAGACTGGAATAGGGCAGGCTGGGACAAGGCATGGCAGGGTATATCAGGGCAAGGCAGGGCAGAGGCAGGGGCAGGCTTGGGTATGTCAGGGCAGAGGCAGGGGCAGGCTTGGGTATGTCAGGCAGGGCAGGGCATGGTGTGAGGGTGGAGGTAATGCGCCTTGCTGCTTCCTTGCCTGTGTTCTTCCCTCAGTGTTATAGTGCAGACAAAACAGGCTCTCCAGTGTTACCTAAGATGCCTTGTTTGTCTCATAGTCACCTGCCTCACAGTTTGCAGCATCAGGTAACTCCATCATTGCTTTGCCTTGTTGAGGATTGACCAGCTAGTTTTAGTTTTAATATCTGTTATCGGCTTTGCAAAATTACCAAAATAATAGTCAGTTCTTAGCTAAATATATAACCTGTTTGTTTACCAGAATTGTAGTGAAGTTCTTAAGGCAATTTTTAGAGCAGACTAGTACCTTGACAAAGCTTAGATGCATCCGTGTGAGTATAGTAAAACCTCAAATATTCGGACCCTCATATTCGGACCTTGACATTGAGACCTCCTCCTCCTTATCTTTCTATTTTTTTGTCCTTGTAATCCCCCCATTATTCGGATCCTTGCATTACCCGAACCACTCCTTTGCCCAATTAGTCCGAATATGAGAGGTTTTACTGTAATCCAGCACGCCTCTGCTTCACTGGCTGGCCTGTATGTTCACACTTGTCCCTCTTGTATTAACACTAATAATTCATGTTGACACTTCATGTAATATCAAGTGAGCCGTGTTGCTGCCGACTGATCCCTAACATTATGGCCTCAGTGCAGCCATCATGTTTGCCTAGAAGCTGTCCTCACGCCTGGCTGTTGACTCACACACACACACACACGCTAGATGGATCAGTAATGCCTGTGATGGCCTTAGCGGGCAGGGTTGGGTGTGCATGGGCATGTGGTCATCTCAGGCTTCATCACTCACCGGGACACATGACTTACAACAGTCAGTGACGCGCCCCGCCCTAGGCTTTGCCCCGTACACACTACCACTCATCACCGTCCGCGCTTCCCGTCGATCGAGTGTTCGTCACTCAAAAGTGGCAGTGTGGACAGGATGCCGACGAGCAAAATGTAAGTGCAAGTCAGCAAGCTCTTGCTCGTGGGCAAGCGCCGACTGTGGTGAGTGGTAGTGTGTATGGGGCTTTAGACATACTACATGTGCCTCACAACACACCACACTGTCCCACACACACACACAGCAGCAGTATTCCAGCAGGACCAGTCTGTCATGAAGCCTCATTCTCTCCATAGGACCGTGATTAGTAAGCCAAAGGAGATAGCACACCTCATCAAAAACAAATTTGGGTCTGCTGACAATATCAAGGAGTTAGCCGGCGAGGAGGAGCGCGACGAGGAGCGGGCCCACCACGGCTCAGCCACCCTGCCTGTGGGGGCCAGCTTGGTGCCCCCCACCTCCGCTAACACAGGGGCCCCTCTCCCAAGGTAACACTGCCCCCAGGCCTCCCCAGGGGCTCTAGAGTTAAGCTGAAACTATGAGGTTATATTATGTCCTACACACAGCACTGTCAGAGCGATATTTCATTCACTGTTGGAAGGATTAGGAACAGGCACTGCCACGTGTAGGTCTCGCGGCCTCTTGTAGCTTCTTTATTTTCTTAGTTCTTAGGGAAGGAAAAATAAGCTTGGCAGGAAGACAGGAATCCCAGAGCCACTCTTACACATTGCCCTGCCATTCTTCCTTTTGGTGGCCCTGAGGCAAGCCAGGCATGATAGTGATAGCCTGTTAGCTTGAACATCTTCCCCAAGACCAACACAGTGAGGTAACTAACACTAAGGATTTGCTAAGGTCACAAAGGCAGTGTTAGGAAGATGAGAGAAGGTGATATAGGGGATTGGTTTGTCTGTCATACATGCAATAAGACCTCTTTGTAGATGCTATAGACAAGTTAGAAAATCTAGAACACAAACAGCCATAGTGTAGATCTATGCAATGTCCTGTGTTGAGAGGTAGACAGTACTAGACACCCTGAATCTCCCTCCTAGTAAATAGCAACCCCTCTCAACATAACAAATCAACCCATGTAGAGGTTTGATCACCTTCCCTCAGTCAACCCCACACCGAGACTCACAACCCCAGAATGCTGCCGCCTACCTAACAATGCTGACTTGTTTGTTGTGATAAGCTTGGACTTGTACCTGTAGCCTAGCTTGTGTATCACCTACCATGCTTACTGTTGACTGAACTTGGGTAGGTGAGATTCTTATACAAGTAATGGATATATGATGTACTCGGCCAGAAATAGGGTTTTACTTTTTTTCAGTGTAGGAATGGGACAGTAAGTCAGTCCACAAAATTCCACGACTGTTGTAATTCTAAAAAAGGGCTTCGGGTCCATAAAAGTCTGGGCTCAATGGTCCGCGGCTTGTATATATAAGTAATGTATAAGTAACTTTATGTATGTTATGTTTAGCCTAATAAAATAATCCCTCACCCGGCAGTCACCAGCAGAGCACCACGGGCCAGGGGGCGGGCGGCAGCAGCAGCGGCGGTCACCACGGCAGCAAGATAGGCTCGGAGGAAGGCTCGGAATGCAATTCGTCCATCACCAGCGAGAGCGTGCCGGGCGGCAGCACAACGCTGGCCCACCTCACCTCACCCCGGAACCACCACAGCCAGGTAAACAATTTTTTTTTTTTTTTACATTTATGCCTATAGCGTGTGTAGGCAGTGACCTCCAGGGGTGGTGGGATGGTGGGCCCTGGAGGTTGTTTACTTGAGGGCTGTGATGGTTGGCCCTCGCCCGTGGTGGCACAGGCAGGATTTTTATAGTGACGCCTGTGATTGATTAGAGGCTCATGCCGCCCCCCTGTGTCCTCCGATGCACTCGCCATCGAAGGTAGAGTTAATGGGCAGCATGTGGGTGTTCTTAGGCCACTCAACGGTGCAAAAAGATTTTAAGGGGATTTATGGGTCTCGCACGGGATCGAACTCGGGTCAGCGAGAACGCCACCTGGTGACTCTGCCTAAACATGGTAGACAGGTGGTGGTGTGAAGGGATAGGTGGGGGATTTAGTAAGCGAGGACTTTTTCTTCTGTAAGATTTAATTGTTGCAATATCTGATCACTCGAAAATCCGTGAATTTTATAAGAGTTAAATATTTGTGGAAAAATATCAATTTCTCTTGGGATAATTTGAAATAAAAATAAACGTATAAAATAACTATAACTTTATAAAAATCACGGATTTTACCAGTGATCAGATATTATAACAATTAAATCGCATAAAGAAAAAATACTTATTTGCTATCCACTGTAATATTAAAAAAAGTAATATAAAAAAAATAATAAAAGCGTTGAAAATATGACTTAAGTTTAAGGAACAAATTGGCCGTAGGACGTTTAGGAGAAGTCATTATGAAAAGAAAAAAAAAATTGCTAAATATTTATTAATAGTATTTTTCCATACAAAACTTAACATAGATATAACTTGAGAACATTATTGTTATCACCAGTCATCTTGTTCACTGTTGTTGCACATGGCTATAAGAATTACATGACATAGAATTATACAATACATCTTGCTATAAGAATCCAGTCAGCAGCCAGGCGTGGGAGGCAGAGGTCAGGTCAGGGTCAGGCAGGGCGGCGTCCACTCCAACATGTCTCTCGTCCTTTCAGCTGACGGGCGTAGATTTCTTTGGCCCGGCGGGAACGTTGTCTGTGGAGCAGCTTCTGATGGACCTGAGGGAAAGCAGGGAAGAAATAGCCAGGCTGAGAGAGGAAATAGACTCAACAAAAGTAAGTGAACATAGAAGTCAACTATCATATTTACTTAATGGTGTGACGCCCATTCAGGGTGCGACTGTGAGGTGTAGACATCCTGTGGGGGGACATCCTGTGGGTCTGTAGCCTGTGAGAGAGAGAGAGAGAGAGCGCAAGCAGTTACAGGAAACACTTTACTATATCTTGGTGTGAGGCCCATTCAGAGTGCGACTGTGAGGTGTAGACATCCTGTGGTTCTGTAGCAGAGAGAGAGAGAGAGAGAGAGAGAGAGAGAGAGAGAGAGAGAGAGAGAGAGAGAGAGAGAGAGAGAGAGAGAGAGAGAGAGAGAGAGAGAGAGAGAGAGAGAGAGAGAGAGAGAGAGAGAGAGAGAGAGAGAGAGAGAGAGAGAGAGCAGTTACAGGAAACACTTTACTATATCTAATAAGTTTTCTTCAGAGAGAATGGTACCAGACTCCTTTAGACAGCAATGAATACACTGCTCTCCGCGCTTCTGCCGTGCTGTGAATGTTCCCTGCAAGCTCTGTACTTCACCAGTCTCATTCACCATCTGTAGTCTGCAGTGAATCTCCTCCAGCGTCAAAACAGCGAACCCACAACTTGAGTTAAGCCTTGGGGACGAGAAGTAAGTTGCAGGGAGCTAAGTGTAGATTTAGCTCCCTGCAACTTATTCCTTTTCCCCGAGAGTAAGTTCAAACTGAGGGTTCGCTGTTTTGACGAGATTCACGGCGAACTACAGATGATGTTTGACACGCTGAAAGTATGGGACTCCCAGGGTTTCATTCTCGGCAGAGGTGGTGGGAGTGGTGCACTGCTGCTGTTAACGAGCTAGCGGACAAATTTACACAATATTACATTATCTTACTATACTCTTGAAACGTTTTGATGATCTACTTTATGATTCGTCCCATCTCTGTACGATTAAAAGGAGCTAGCGGACAAATTTAATTAAATCTTACGTTATCTACTGTTATAGGGAGGTAGTCTTATGCCATTTTGTATATATATATATGAGTCCTGAATTAATGAAAACAATAATAATAATGTCTAAAAAATGATTAGTGGTTTTGATACCTGTCTGTGATCCCTAGCTTGCTCTGGCCGCCGAGCTGAACGGCATGCGCGAGGGACTGGCCGAGGAGCGGTTCCGGTGCGAGCGTCTGGAGGAGCAGGTGAACGACCTGACGGAGCTGCACCAGAACGAGATGAGCAACCTGGTGACCAACATGTCCGACATGGAGGAGAAGGTGCAGTACCAGAGCGAGGAAAGGATCCGAGACCTGCACGAGATTGTGGAGAACTGCCACACCAGGGTGAGTGTTCGAGTGGCCTGCGGGAGGACGGGAGTGTTAGGCAGAGGCAGGAAATATAAGAAAGTGTAAATAAATAACTAAATATGATTTTTGTATTATTTTAGATGAAGATGCAAAAGTGATGTATAACAAACAGTACCAGGTCGGATTTGAACCCCTGGACTCGGGGCATCTCAGCTCTCACCACACTAGAGTTTCTGTGACTCCTCCATTTTTTGAGCTCTCGAGTAACCTCCGTGTGGTGAGGGAGCAAAGCCACTCTGTCCAGGGTCTCAAATCTGACCTGGTACTGGTAGTTATGCAGTTTGCCTAATTGATTAAAATTCCCTATTTCATTTTTACATCTACGCTTTTCTAGTTTGAATCCGTTATTTCAGATTAATCAGATATTTAGATTGCCTGACATGTTTAACAGTAGTTCATGAAGCCACTGACCTGGATGCCTTTACAGGAACTACCACGTGTAGGTCTCGCAGCCTCTTGTAGCTTCTTCCTTATTTTCTTATGTTCATGCCTTGTTGTGGTTCAGATTTCGCGCATGGAGCACCAGCAGGCGCAGCAGCAGCAGCAGTACCTCACCCTGGAGGGCCTGGAGAACAGCAACGCCAGGGCCGTGTTCGTCAAGCTCATCAACGTGCTGCTCACTGTCCTGCAGGTGTGTGTGTGTGTGTTTAATGATGTGTGTATTCACCTAGTTGTATTTTACAGGGCCGGAGCAACACTAAAATGGCCCCCCGTCTCCATATAAAAATTTTCTTCATCATTCATCCTTAGCGCTTAGTGTTGGCTCAGCGGGAGGCGGGTCACAAACCCCTGGTACCCATTCACTGCTGGGTGGACAGGGGCTAGGATTGTATGAAGACAGCCCGCCCGTCTGTCTTCCGTCCGCCCGGGGATCGAACCCGGGACTTCTCGGTTGTGAGCCGAGCGTGCTGACCGCTACACTACTGAGTACCTCTGTGTGTTTTAGGTGTACTCACTCATGGTTGTCGTGTTTCAGGTGTACTCACTCATGGTTGTCGTGTTTCAGGTGTACTCACTCATGGTTGTCGTGTTTCAGGTGTACTCACTCATGGTTGTCGTGTTTCAGGTGTACTCACTCATGGTTGTCGTGTTTCAGGTGTACTCACTCATGGTTGTGGTGTTTCAGGTGCTGCTGCTGGTGGTGGCGACGGTGGCCAACATCCTGACGCCGCTGCTGCAGACTCGCACTCGCCTTGTGGCTACGGTCACCATCATCTTCCTCGTCGTCTTTGTTTACGTGCAGTTACCCGAGCTGAGGGACATATGGGTGGCCATCGCCGAGCGCTTCCGCCAACTCCTGTCCTTCAAGTAGCAGAGCTGTTCGGACTTGCTACAGACAAGTCAACAGTTCAGTCAATCCTCGGGAAAGCGGAGAGTTCTGCAGTCGCTTGCTCCTCAAAGTTCTGTTGAAAAAAGTTTGAGTTTTGAGTGTGTGGTGATTCACAAAACTTTCTCTCCACAATAGTCTAGCATAGCCAACACCAGCGAGGGAGTCATATTGATTCCCTCGCTCCAATGTTCTTAGACGACTAAATCTGCTGCTGTGAACTGTACGGGATCGGCACAAGGATGGCAAGTGGATGTGACTAATCGCATCGACGTAGCAATCGTGGAATAATAGTCTTGGTGAACTACAGAAAAGTGGACTTGAGGTGTACAGTGTTTTAAAGTGGCAATGTGTGATGGCCTGTTTACCCACCAGCAGAGACCCGTAAGGCATCATACCTTGTGAAGGAAATAAAAACAATGAAAAGGACATGAGTGAATCAGTTTCCTGGCGTGAATGTAGTGGCTGGAAACACTGTCTGGTGCAGGGATGGAGGGTGGAGGGCGGGGCTGATGTGATAGTTATACCAAAGTGGGGAACCGCTTGTGCATTCCCTGATCTTCTTTTCCTCCTCCTTCCTCTCCGCCATCAGGCACAGGCCACGAGGGTATATTATGAAACGGGGTGCAGTCAGTTCGTACACAAGTTGTTTCGTACACCAGTAGATTCGTACACCAAAAAGTTGTTTCGTAGTGTATATGAAACCATAGTCGTTTCGTACACACAACTCGGAGTTGAACTTGATTACTAGAGTTACGAAACGATACCAGGTATGTACAAAAAAACTCAAAATCAGTGTACGAAACTAACAAAACTTGGGTACGAAACTCCCTGTAACCTCATGAAAGGCTCAGCCCTGGGAACAGCTCTGTTGTCAGCATGGCATAAAATCATTTCTACACCATACCATAGACCAGCCTGACATCTTGGTCTGATGGCATGCACGTCAAACCTTGGAATCACATGTTCCTGCCAATAGTTTGTAACCATAAGGGCCCCAGGGTGCCAAGCCTGACAACAGAGGTGCCACCCAACACACACACGCTCCCTAGCTCTCTACGGCACTGGTTCTCAACTCGTTTCTAGCCATGGACTACTAACCTAATTGAAGAAAAAACCATGGCCCATCTTTTTGACTTTTGAGATACGATGAAAAAGGGTCTATTTTAAAGGTGGGTAAAGGGTTTGTCATAAATATATATCCTATAAATATAAAGTAAACGGAATGTTCGGAAATAAATAAAATAATATCACACAGCTAACATTTTGGTTTCATATACGTATATTTCAGTTCATTTCCAAATATCGTGAACATCCTGTGGACCACTAAAAAAAAGTTACCATGGACCCCCGTTGAGAACCACTGACCTACGCCTTCTCTTGACCCTCTATCTCTGACCCCTGTGACCTCCATCAGGCATTATGATTACTACTATTACTACTATTGTCACTTTTCTGTAGTTCATCACTGTACATTTTTTAAGTTGTTGTATGATAATAATGATGATATTGAGGTATTAGCATGTTGTTTGGGAGGCCGGCAGTGGTGTGAGGGGAAGACACTCACACTGACTGCTCGGTGGTGTGTGCGCGCGTGTGTAACTGTGTGTGTGTGTGTGTGTGTGTGTGTGCCAGGATGTTGATGGTGTCGCCTGTAAGGAGTCTCAGCATTGTTCACATCTTTAACTGCTTATAAATGACTGTCTCGTGTTTCAAAAAATTATATACGACATGGAAAAGCATCACTGCTATTTTTTTCATTTAGTGTTGCGCCAATTGCGTCCTTAAATCTCTCGAGGAGTTGATTGAATTACTTAATTATGGGTCGGTGAGTTCATCAGGACTAGCCTATGAAATTCAAGCTTGGATTTCCTATAGCAATAACTTAAACATTAAGGTCAGACGTTGCAAATTGGTATTCAAAAAGTAGAGCAAAATATGAAAACCTAAACTCTTAAAAGCAATATTGCAAAAAATAAGGTTACCGAAACTTCTTTTTTTTAAATGGTCGAGAGGTAAAGTTTAAGGCACCTGAACTCCTGTTGTTGTACTCTTCAAAAAGCCGAAGAAAGCCTTGCACACCATTTGGGACATTGTCTGATTTACACACTCCAGCAACTTGTGGAATGAGAAGCTTATAGAGTAGAGCTGCCTTGTACTTACAGCCACTCGTGTTCCACCCCATTTTTGGCCCACGGTTTAGACCCCGAGATCCAGTCATGTTCGTTCAGAGCTGCGACGCGAGCCATGAAAACACCGCCACTGCTGTCACTGAGGCTGCTTGTGTCCACCGCCACTGCTGTCACTGAGGCTGCTTGTGTCCACTGCCACTCTTACGACCTGTCAAGAACATAAGAACATAAGAAAATAAGGAAGCTAAAAGAGGCCGCGAGAGATAAGAATATAAGGAAGCTAAAAGAGGCCCCGCGAGACATAAGAATATAAGGAAGCTAAAAGAGGCCCCGCGAGACATAAGAACATAAGAATATAAGGAAGTTAAAAGAGGCCCCGCGAGACATAAGAATATAAGGAAGCTAAAAGAGGCCCCGCGAGACATAAGAACATAAGAAAATAAGGAAGCTAAAAGAGGCCGCGAGACATAAGAATATAAGGAAGCTAAAAGAGGCCCCGTGAGACATAAGAATATAAGGAAGCTAAAAGAGGCCCCGCGAGACATAAGAATATAAGGAAGCTACAAGAGGCCGCGAGACCTACACGTGGTAGTTCCTGTGTCAAGGGAAGCCAGTGAATGGGTATTAATTTGAGAAAACACTTAAACTCATGCCGCAAATTTAAATAATGAACGCCGACGATAGAATAGGAAGCGTATCATTGACCGTCTAACCTCATGACATTACGGGAAAATCTGACGTTAAACAGGAAGATGATGACTTTAACAGTAGGGATGACAAGGATAACAGTAGGTGAGGGTGACAGTGCATGTATTTGTCCCAGTCTCTCAGTGGTACAGGAAGCATTGCCACCTGTCTCTCCTTCTGCCAGGCACTTAACATAAGAACATAAGAAAATAAGAAAGCTACAAGAGGCCGCGAGACCTATACGCGATGGTTCCTATAAACTCGAGATACATTACTCAACCATCATGAGTAAAGAGAGCGAGACGAAGACCTTGCTATCCATCCCTTGACCCACTTGCCATCCTCAATCACCCAGAAGTAATGTTTACGTGCCAATGTTCTGAAGGTTCTTGCTGAGTGGGTGTGGATATCAGCAACCACAGGCCAGCTACCGTCAACACCACACTAGTCGCCACTGCACTAATGTCACCAAGCGAATATTACAAATGTCAGCATCACTACAGACTTGTATGTGCCACTGACGACATGTACATGATATAAACTACTGGGCATGTCTCTTCAGTGACACATATATATCTGTAGTGATGCTAAAATTTGTAATATATGGCGCCTGGTGACATTAGTGCAGTGGCGACTATAGTGTTGGCGGTAGTGTCCGGGTAACTACAAGAGAGTCGTTCCGTCACAGTTATGAACAACCTGAGTGTGGGTCGTCACGCGTGGCAGGCCGGCTGACGTCACTACCTAGCTTGGCCCGGCAGTTACCATCTTATTACATGTTTTCATAGATACTACTACTACTCTAGGGGCATAGTAATGTGCGAGACTAAGGAATCTTGTGGGCCTCACTGGCAGTTTATAGCCAAGCCTTCAGTAGTGAGGCTCAATGTATTTATTGTACTATTGTCACCCTGTGTATATCTATGACTTTGTGGTCGATTGGTTGGCTCCATTACAAGTTTTGGGGCCAGTTTGGTATTATATGACTATGCGCAACTTGAAGTCTCTCGAGTATTAGCGCAGCAGCATTGGTTCAGCATTGGCCCAGCGTGACACCTCAGTAATGTTTCCATAATGTTTCCGATGTCCCGCCGATGTCTAAATCGTAGCGTGAACATAGGGACACGTTGGACGTTTTAACCCGTTCATTTAGGAATTTTATTTTGAGTTTTATGTTTTTGGCGAGATTTACAGTGCAGTTGCTACAGTTGCTGCTACAGTGATTGCTACAGTTGCTGCTACAGTGATTGCTACAGTTGCTGCTACAGTGATTGCTACAGTTGCTACAGTGATTGCTACAGTTGCTGCTACAGTGATTGCTACAGTTGCTGCTACAGTGATTGCTACAGTTGCTACAGTGATTGCTACAGTTGCTACAGTGATTGCTACAGTTGCTGCTACAGTGATTGCTACAGTTGCTACAGTGATTGCTACAGTTGCTGCTACAGTGATTGCTACAGTTGCTACAGTGATTGCTACAGTGATTGCTACAGTTGCTACAGTGATTGCTACAGTTGCTACAGTGATTGCTACAGTTGCTGCTACAGTGATTGCTACAGTTGCTGCTACAGTGATTGCTACAGTTGCTGCTACAGTGATTGCTACAGTTGCTACAGTGATTGCTACAGTTGCTACAGTGGTTGCTACAGTTGTTACAGTGGTTTACTCTTGGTTACATTAAGGGAATTCCTGCTTTTTCCAGTTATAGCCTATTTGATTTATTATGGCCAGTGCACTAAGGAGGCCACGGCGCCTTGTAAACCATGTAACCATGACCAATCGGGCCGGTACAAGGGGTGGCCATTCAGCGCACTTTGGACAACTTAAAACTACACTACTCTTGGTTTGGTTAGCCATTCACAGCTTGGTTTGGTTAGCCATTCACAGCTTGGTTTGATTGGCCATTCACAGCTTGGTTTGGTTAGCCATTCACAGCTTGGTTTGATTAGCCATTCACAGCTTGGTTTGATTAGCCACTCACAGCTTGGTTTGATTAGCCATTCACAGCTTGGTTTGATTAGCCACTCACAGCTTGGTTTGATTAGCCATTCACAGCTTGGTTTGATTAGCCATTCACAGCTTGGTTTGATGGCCATTCACAGCTTGGTTTGATGGCCATTCACAGCTTGGTTTGGTTAGCCATTCACAGCTTGGTTTGGTTAGCCATTCACAGCTTGGTTTGGTTAGCCATTCATTAGCTCCATTCATTACCTTCAGCCAGGCAGGTACAAGGCGGCGTGACCTCCTCAGTGCATTGTGACCATAATAAATAAAATAGCCTATTGTTTTGTTTTTGGGTTAGTAAGGCGAGGCAGGGAGGCTGTTGTAAAGCCTCCCTCACGCCTTCCCGCCACCCCGTCACCGGTGTCAGGCATCAGCTTGCAGATCTGACTCATCTCTAAAGTTATATTGTCAAAGTGTGCAAATATTTTGAAAAATTCTAAGCATATTATATTAATTTTAATGTTTTTTTTCCTAGGAAATTTATAGTAAAGACGACAACACTCTGTGCCCTGTTTGCTTCCCCTTCACCAGTGTGTGTGTGTGTGTGGGTGTGGGGGTGGTGTGTGTGTGTCTGTGTGTGTGTCTGTGGTGTGTGTGTGTGTGTGTGTGTGTGTGTGTGTCAGAGGTGATAGTTTTTTAGTTATTGAAAAAAAACTAAAAAAAAAAATCAAGGCATTGCAAACACCCCTTGCAAAATTTGCAATATTTTTTTATAAAATAGATTGGCTTGAAAATTAGTTCCTAGCAGTTATCGGGCATGCTGAACACGAATCTGGAGTCTGTTTTCAGTTACAATGGTTAAAAAAAGTCCCTATTTCAGCCAATTCACAATGACATGATACTTCCAGATATTCTTTAAAAATCACAAATTAGACAAAACTTACAAAACATAAAAATATGCTAGGCATTGCTAGATTAATCATTACTTCAATACAACGATCAGTAATTTTATTTTCAGTATTAGTATTAGTATTATTAATCCCTATTTGAGCCACCCATGCGATTGTCAAAGTACTTATAAAAACCTAGGAATACTATAGCAATCCTGTGGGACTTTTAATGCCCTCCCATGACTCCTGTAGGATGCGTAGTATTATAAGTACAAATACTTATAATACAAATAATGAAATAATAAGAATTGAAAAAAACGTGATTTAAAAAAAATCAAGGCATACACCTTGCAAAATTTGCAATATTTTTTGAAAAATAGATTTGCTTGAAAATTAGTTCCTAGCAGTTTTGGGGCATGCTGAACACGAATCTGGAGTCAGTTTTCAGTTACAATGACTAGAAGTCCCTATTTCAGCCAATTCACAATGACATGATACTTCCAGATATTCCTTAAAAACCACAACTTAGACAAAACTTACTACAAGACAAAAATATGCTAGGCATTGCTAGATTAATCATTACTTCAATACAGCGATCAGTATTAGTATTTTCAGTGTTAGTATTAGTATTATTAATCCCTATTTGAGCCACCCATGCGATTGTCAAAGTACTTATAAAAACCTAGGAATACTATAGCAATCCTGAGGGACTTCTAATGCCCTCCCATGACTCCTGTAGGATGCGTGAAGGAGCGAAGAGGCTAGTCACTTGACAGGGAGCGTTGGCGAACACGTTTTACCATTTTACTACGCATCTATTAGTCTTAGATGAAAAACGCATAGAAGCAAAGATGTTTAGCTATACATTTTCTTGATCCAATGCTGTGATCAGTATTCCATTCACTAATATACCGACATCCTGAGAACACAGGTTTTGTGAAAAAGTTTTATTTTCAATTAGACTGCTCACTCTAAACTGATTTACTTTACCGTAGATAACACTATAGTCGCCAGTCACTTGCCACTGCACTAATGTCGCCAGGCACAATATATTACGAATTTTAGCATCACTACAGAATTTTATGTCACTGAAGAGGCATGCACAGTAATTTATATTATGTACATCACACTACATGTCTTCAGTGACACATAAAAGTCTGTAGGGATGCTAAAATTCGTAATATATTGTGCCTGGCGACATTAGTGCAGTGGCGAGTGACTGGCGACTATAGTGTTACCTACGGTAGCTTAAAAAGAAGGTTGTCTGCTCAATCTTTACTATTTGACACATTGTTTTGCGTGGGCCTCATAGTTTTAGTTATTTAGTAAAACGTAATTCTTATCAAAAAAAAAAAAAAAAAAATTCAAGAAGTCTCCCTGGAGATTTTTAAGGAAAAGTGTCGCCCTTCAGATTCTCATGAAAATTGGTCCGGAGAGAACTTAAGAAAATAGGGAGGCTACAAGAGGCCGCGAGACCTACACGAGGTAGTTCCTGTTGGGCTTTGAGTCATGCTGAACACGAATCAGGAGTCGATTTTCTGATGACTATAATGCTTGACCCTATTTTGACCGATGTAGGCCTACCTTATACAACTCTTGGCAATACTATGAATATAAATGGAATGAATTAAGTGAAGGTAAAGTAAGGAGTGATTTAGGTCAAACATTGTATTGCAGATGATAATAATAATAATAAAAATAATAATAATGATATAATTACTATGTGAGGGAGTCAGATGTTACTTCAGACGGAGAGAGAGAGAGAGAGAGAGAGAGAGAGAGAGAGAGAGAGAGAGAGAGAGAGAGAGAGAGAGAGAGAGAGAGAGAGAGAGAGAATGAAGCCAGTTTAGAGACCAGAGTAGTAGAGAATCTTAGTAACTATTTAGGGCATGACCAATCTGGAAGACGAAACGCTATGAAATATGAGCAAACTGGAGTGAAGCCAAATTTCCATTCAATACAGGAATGGAAGAGAGAGAAGAGGAAATGGAGAAGAGGAGGAAGAGAGGAGTAGGCAGAGGAGGAGGAGGAGGAGGAGGAGGAGGAGGAGGAGGAGGAGGAGGAGGAGGAGGAGGAGGAGGAAGAGGAAGAAAAGGAGGAGGAGGAGGCCCATGCAGAGAGGCTGGTCGATATTCTGGTTGACGTCAATGGAGAGAGAGAGAGAGGAGAGAGAAGAGAGAGAGAGGAGAGAGAGAGAGAGAGGAGGGGAGAGAGAGAGAGAGGTAGGAGAAGTAAATGGTATAAGAAGAAATAGATAGATAGAAATAGATAGATAGATAGATAGATAGAATAGAGAGATAGAAGAGAGAGGAAGAGAGAGAGAGAGAGAGAGAGAGAGAGAGAGAGAGAGAGAGAGAGAGAGAAAAGAGAGAGAGAGAGAGAGAGAACACGAGGGGAAAAACGGGGTAAAAAGAGATTGGAGCCCACATAGTGACGTAACAGTGACGATATGTGACGTGGACTATAACGTCATAACTCGATCTACCCCCCTCCCCCTCCCTCCCTCCTTTCCCCTCTACCCGGGCCACCACGAAACCTCTCTTCCCCTCTCCTCTCTCTCTCTCTCCTCTCCCTTCCAGTCCCCTCTCCCTCCCTTCCTCTCTCCTCTCCCTCCCTTCCTCTCCTCCTCTCCCCTCCCTTCCTCCTCCTCCTCCTCCTCCCTTCCTCTCTCCTCTCCCTCCCTTCCTCTCTCTCTCTCTCCCCCTTCCTCTCTCCTCTCCCTCCCTTCCTCTCTCCTCCCCTCTCCCTCTCTCCCCTTCCCATCTCCCTCCCTCTCCCTTACCCTTATAGGAAAATCATTGATGTAAACTGTATGGCATGGAAAAGGAGGCCAGTTGTTTACCTAGCTGGAGAAATTTTAATGTTAACTAATATAAAACTTACGAGGAGGAGGAGATGTAGAATGAGAGAGAGAGAGAGAGAGAGAGAGAGAGAGAGAGAGAGAGAGAGAGAGAGAGAGAGAGAGAGAGAGAGAGAGAGAGAGAGAGGAGGAAAGTAGGTCAGTTCAGCTCCATCCTACAGCTCCCATCCCAGGCTGTTCTTTGTTGACGTGTACAGAACATGTATCAAACCTTAGACGTCATCCTAGATATACTCATATTCATACTAAATATAGACATACTCATACTATATATAGACATACATACTCCTCCTAAATATAGATAGATACATACATACAAACAGACTAAATCTATACTATATCTAATCTACGGTCTAAGGTCTAAATCTAATCTATAGACATGATACACATACACACGTCCTCCTAAACATGTGTTATTTTATGTAGGATGAATTTTTATTTTACATTCATATTTATTTCTTGGCATATTATTACTTCATTTGTTTCACACGAGAGAGAGAGAGAGAGAGAGAGAGAGAGAGAGAGAGAGAGAGAGAGAGAGAGAGAGAGAGAGAGAGAGAGAGAGAGAGAGAGAGAGAGAGAGAGAGTAGGGAAGGAAGAAAAGTTTAGTAAGGAGAAAAATAATGCAAAGGACAACAAAGGAGGATTAGAGAGAGAGAGAGAGAGAGAGAGAGAGAGAGAGAGAGAGAGAGAGAGAGAGAGAGAGAGAGAGAGAGAGAGAGAGAGAGAGAGAGAAAAGTTTAGTAAGAGGAGGAAAATAATGCAAAGGACAACAAAGGAGGTTTCAAACAGCAACAGACCCACGGATCCTTTACTATAAATCTGTTTGTATGCATTTCTACACTAACTTAAAGAGTGAGGAATAGGATAGAAAGGCTCAAGGCACCTCCCCACCCACCCACCACGCCCTAATTCTAAAACTGAACGGGGAAAAAACTAAGTAAACTCACCCCTTCACGCCCAGATCTTTCCTTTGCTATAAAAAATCATCTGTTGTCGAGCCATTAAATTACGAAAAGTCACTAAATATACCAAATTAATACCAGTGGACTAATACTAAACAGGGCATAGCTATAATATATTGTTTATGTTCATTAAAAATCGTCTAATGGTACCCAACTTACAATGGAAATTACGTTCTGGGTCTCAAGGGGTTTATAAGGCAAGAAGGAAGTAAGGAATAATCTACCTTGGAATATCTCTCTCTCTTACTCTTATTTTCTCTTATTGTCCATCTATCTATCTATTTCTCTTATCTCTCCTTCCCTTCTCTCTATCTATCTATTTCTCTTATCTCTCCTTCCCTTCTCTCTATCTATCTATTTCTCTTATCTCTCCTTCCCTTCTCTCTATCTATTTCTCTTATCTCTCCTTCCCTTCTCTCTATCTATCTATTTCTCTTATCTCTCCTTCCCTTCTCTCTATCTATTTCTCTTATCTCTCCTTCCCTTCTCTCTCTCTATCTATTTCTCTTATCTCTCCTTCCCTTCTCTCTATCTATCTATTTCTCTTATCTCTCCTTCCCTTCTCTCTATCTATCTATTTCTCTTATCTCTCTTTCCCTTCTCTCTATCTATTTCTCTTATCTCTCCTTCCCTTCTCTCTATCTATCTATTTCTCTTATCTCTCCTTCCCTTCTCTCTATCCATCTATTTCTCTTATCTCTCTTTCCCTTCTCTCTATCTATCTATCTATTTCTCTTATTCTCTCTCTCTGAATATTGTGTGTGTGTGTGTGTGTGTGTGTGTGTGTGTGTGTGTGTGTGTGTGTGTGTGTGTGTGGTGTCTGTGTGTGGGTGGAAGATGGATGAGGAGGTGGATGCAAAAGGCAGAATTATCATCCACTTTTGCCGCCCCAACCCGTTCAGCCACTTCCACCTTACCTCCCCACCCACACGCCTCCCCCAATTTCACCCCAACCTAATTTAGCCATGACTACCACTACCACCCACCACACCACCACCACGACCACTACCACCCACCACCACCACCACCACGACCACCATGTCTGTTAAGCTTTACAAGGTACCACAC
>JACEEZ010003261.1:37500-45000 GCA_016584305.1 Chionoecetes opilio
TTATAGTAGTAGTAGTATAGTTTATATAGAATGTAGTTGTAAGGAGTAGTAGGAATTATAGATATATGCAAGTTTGTAGCATACAGGAAGTAGTATTTAAGACGATTACGTGTGTAACAGCGAGTTAGAGGCAATGACGCACTCTCACCCCTCGATGCAACCTGCCCCGCTCTCCCCTAAACACATTACACAGGCGAAGTTTTTTTCTTTTTCTTTGGTATACAGACTCATTTATTTTTTCCCTTGTGTGTGTGTGGGCAGACGAGGTGCGCATCGCCATGTACCGCTACCTACCTGTTCCACCCCCTTAAAAACTATCATTATTTTACCAATCCCCTAAAAAAACACCAATCTTACGTCCTTTTTCCCTTCCTACCCCTTAAAAAAACTATCATTATTTTACCAATCCCCTAAAAAAACACCAATTTACGTCCTTTTTCCCTTCCTACCCCTTAAAAAAACTCATTATTTTACCAATCCCCTAAAAAAACACCAATCTTGCGTCCTTTTCCCTTCTCACCCCTTAAAAAAACGATCATTATTTTACCAATCCCCTAAAAAAACACCAATCTTGCGTCCTGTTTTCCCTTCCTACCCCTTAAAAAAACGATCATTATTTTACCAATCCCTAAAAAAACACCAATTTCGTCATTTTTCCCTTCCTACCCCTTAAAAAAACGATCACTAATTCTTTGGTATGGGCAAACGAGGATTACTTTTATTCTTCTTTAATAATACGACGACGCTTTTTTTTTTTTTTTTTTTGGTATACGTACACGATTTTTTTTTTGCCTCTAATCCCCTAAAAAAACTATCATTATTTCTAAGGGTATACACAGACAAACTAATTATTTTCCCCTTGTGTGTGGGCAGACGAGGTGCGTATCGGCATGTATCGCTACCTGTTCCACCCGGAGCAGCTCATCACCGGGAAGGAGGACGCCGCCAACAACTATGCGCGCGGCCACTACACCATCGGCAAGGAGATTGTCGACCTCGTACTGGACCGCATCCGTAAACTAGCCGACCAGTGTACCGGATTACAGGTGTGTGTGTGTGTGTGTGTGTGTGTGTGTGTGTGTGTGTGTGTGTGTGTGTGTGTGTGTGTGTGTGTGTGTGTGTGTGTGTGTGTGTGTGCGCGTGTGGTGCGTGTGTGTGTGTGCGTGTGTGTGTGAGAGAGAAGGAAACAATATATCAGAAGTAAGGTAACAGAATAATTTACAAACATAACTATTTTTGACAGAGAGAGAGAGAGAGAGAGAGAGAGAGAGAGAGAGAGAGAGAGAGAGAGAGAGAGAGAGAGAGAGAGAGAGAGAGAGAGAGAACTATACACAAAGGAAGTTAGATATAAAAAAACTGGGCGAGAAAAATCCCCACAAAAACATCATGACGAACAATAATTACAACATCCTATTATGAAAGCTCCTTAACACATCCTACACACATCCTTAACAGTCCTTCAATCCTACACACATCCTTAATAGGTCCTTCACATCCTACACACATCCTTAACAGAGTCCTTCACATCCCTCCCTTCCTCCTCTATGAAAGATCGTACACACATCTTAACAGAGTCCTTAACCCATCCTACAGTCCTTCACATCCTACAAACATCCTTAGTAGAGTCCTTCACATCCAACACACATCCTTAACAGAGTCCTTACATCCTACAAACATCCTTAACAGTCCTTCACATCCTACACATCCTTAGTAGTCTTTCCCATCCTACACACATCCTTAAGTCCTTCACATCCTACAAACATCCTTAGTAGAGTCCTTCCCTCCTACACCCATCCTTAACAGAGTCCTTACATCCTTCCCTTCCTCCACCCAGGGCTTCCTGATCTTCCACTCGTTCGGCGGCGGCACGGGCTCGGGCTTCACCTCCCTCCTCATGGAAAGACTCTCGGTGGACTACGGCAAGAAGAGCAAGCTGGAGTTTGCCATCTACCCCGCCCCGCAGGTGAGATCTTAAGTCTGTTATTACCCTGTCACTTCAAACCTATAGTCTTCCTTTCCTGTCTATTATCTGTCCTTTTCTCAGCTATGTTCTGTTTTTCTGTCCTTTTCTGGCCTATATTCTTACTTTTCCTGTCTATTATCTGTCCTTTTCTCAGCCTATCTTCTTTCCTGTCTATTATTCCTGCCCTTTTCTGACATATATTCTTCTTTTCCTGTCCTTTTCTGGCCTGTATTCTTCTTTCCTTTGACATCTGATCTGATATTACCTGATACTACGATTACCGAGATATTACTTGTCCTTTCACATCTATATTCTCCCTTTCCTTTATATCTATACCTACCCCGCCCCGCAGGTGAGATCTTAAGGGCAGATTTTTTAAGGGCCGTACTATTAAAACTTTTAGTCTTTTTTGCCTATTGCCTGTCTTTTCAACCTGTGTTCTTCTTTTCCTTTCAGATCTGAGTCTATTGTCTGTCTTTTCACACCTATATAATTTTTTTCCTTTGTATGTTGATGTGTGTGTAAGGTACCTCACTATAGTCGCCGCACGTTAAGTTGGCGAAAATGGGGCCCCTTTAGAAGCGCACGGTATTGGCTGAGGTGTGGGTGAGAATGCCTTACTTGAAGTTCAGTCCCAATTTTCGCCAGCTTAACGTGCGGCGACTATACCTGCTTTTCTCATCTATATCATTACCTTTCCTATGTATATATGTATGTTTGTGTGGATTAGGTACCTCACTGATGCTGTGTGTGTGCGTGTGCGTGTGTTGTAGGTGGCGACGGCCGTGGTGGAGCCGTACAACTCCATCCTCACCACGCACACCACCCTGGAACACTCGGACTGCGCCTTCATGGTCGACAACGAGGCCATCTACGACATCTGCCGCAGGAACCTGGACATCGGGCGGCCCACCTACATCAACCTGAACCGCCTCATCGGCCAGATCGTGTCCTCCATCACCGCCTCGCTCAGGTTTGTCAGCGCTCATACCTCTCTGTTCCCGCCTCTTTTGGGTGTGCATTGCATTACATCCGTTCTGGCTTTCTACACACTAACAAAAAAACGTGCAAAATAGGTGACATCATTTTGCACCTTTTTTCTTAGTGTGTACAAGGACGTTCTTCTATTATATCTTGTTTCCGGACATTGACAGGTTGACGGCGCCCTGAACGTTGACCTGACGGAGTTCCAGACCAACTTGGTGCCCTACCCTCGCATTCACTTCCCGCTGGTGACCTACGCGCCCGTCATCTCCGCCGAGAAGGCCTACCATGAGCAGCTGTCCGTGGCTGAGATTACCAACGCTTGCTTTGAGCCCGCCAATCAGGTGTGTGTGTGTGTGTGTGTGTGTGTGTGTGTGTGGTGTGTGTGTGTGGTGTGTGTGTGTGTGTGTGTTGGGGTGTGTGTGTGTGTGTGTGTGTGTGTGTGTGTGTGTGTGTGTGTGTGTGTGTGTGTGTGTGTGTGTGTGCATAATTTCCCCGTTAACCCCTTCACGCCCAGATCTTTCCTTTGCTATAAAAAAAGGTATGTTGTTAGCCATAAAATTACAAAAAGTAACTAAATAAACCAAATTAGTTAGTGGACAAGGATACTAAACAGGTCATATCTATAAAATATTGCTTATATACACTAAAAAATCGTCTAATGGTACCCAAAGTACAATGGAAATTACGTTCTGGGTCTCAAGGTGTTAAATAGGGACGTATATATGTGTGTTACAGATAGCAAGACAGGTAGATAGATAGATAGACTGATAGATAGCAAGACAGATAGATAGATAGATAGCAAGACAGATAGATAGATAGATAGATAGATAGCAAGCCGTGCCGTGCCTGTCACTGGCCTAACATGACCTACTTTCCCCTATGAACAGATGGTGAAGTGTGATCCCCGCCACGGCAAGTACATGGCCTGCTGCCTGCTGTACAGGGGCGACGTGGTGCCCAAGGACGTGAACGCCGCCATCGCCTCCATCAAGACCAAGCGCTCCATACAGTTCGTGGACTGGTGCCCCACTGGCTTCAAGGTAAAGGAGAAGAGGGAGAAATAGGAGAAACTGGTTCACAAATAGGGAGAAACTTGTTCACAAATAGGGAGAAACTTGTTCAAATAGGGAGAAACTGTTCACAAATAGGGAGAAATTGGTTCAAATAGGGAGAAATTGGTTCAAATAGGGAGAAATTGGTTCAAATAGGGAGAAACTGGTTCACAAAAAGGGAGAAGTAGGTTCAAATAGGGAAAAACTGGTTCAAATAGGGAGAAACTGGTTCACAAAAAGGGAGAAATTGGTTCAAATAGGGAAAAACTGGTTCAAATTGGGAGAAACGGATTTACAAATATGAAGAAATTGGGAGAAACTGGGTTACACATAGGGAGAAACTGGTTCACAAATAGGGTGGTGAATGATTGGAATGGTCTCAATCGTTAGGTGGTCAATGCGGAGTCTATTGGGGTCTTTAAAAGGAGTCTGGATAAATTCATGGATGGGGATGAAAGGTGGATGTAGGTAGTGTTAAGTAACAGGAACTACCACGTGTAGGTCTCCCAGCCTCTTGTAGCTTCCTTATTTTCTTATGTTCTTATCTCTCACGTCCTCTTGTAGCTTCCTTATTTTCTTATGTTCTCATCTCTCGTGGCCTCTTGTAGCTTCTTTATTTTCTTATGTTCTTATCTCTCGCGGCCTCTTGTAGCTTCCTTATTTTCTTATCTTATCTCTCCCAGCTCCTTGTATGCTTGAACTTATTTTCTTATGTTCTTATCTCTCGCGGCCTCTTGTAGCTTCCTTATTTTCTTATGTTCTCATCTCTCGTGGCCTCTTGTAGCTTCTTTATTTTCTTATGTTCTTATCTCTCGCGGCCTCTTGTAGCTTCCTTATTTTCTTATCTCTCCCAGCCTCTTGTAGCTTACTTATTTTCTTATGTTCTTATCTCTCGCGGCCTCTTGTAGCTTCCTTATTTTCTTATGTTCTCATCTCTCGCGGCCTCTTGTAACTTCCTTATTTTCTTATGTTCTAATCTCTCACGGCCTCTTGTAGCTTCCTTATTTTCTTATATTCTCATGTTCTAGGTGGGCATCAACTACCAGCCGCCCACCGTGGTACCAGGAGGCGACCTGGCCAAGGTGTCCCGCGCTGTCTGCATGCTCTCCAACACCACCGCCATCGCCGAGGCCTGGGCACGCCTAGACCACAAGTTTGACCTCATGTACGCCAAGAGGGCCTTCGTGCACTGGTACGTGGGCGAGGGCATGGAGGAGGGGGAGTTCACCGAGGCACGGGAGGACCTGGCGGCTCTCGAGAAGGACTACGAGGAGGTGGGCATGGACTCTGCTGACGAGGAAGGCGACGATACCGAGTACTAGAACGCCTAACACACAAGGAAGGACCCATGGAAACCCTCACCTCTTTCTCACCAGATAGAATCAACCCATCGCCTCTTGGTCGCTTATCAAACCGTTGCCTAGACACACTTAACAGACAAGGGAGGACCCGTAGAAACCCTCGTCTTTGTCTCACCAGATAGAATCAATCCAAGGCTGAGAGAGAGAGCCTGTCCTTTAGTCTTGGAATCGCCTGTGTCGCCTGTCAACCCCTTGCTGCGTCCCCTCCACACCCACACCCACGCCCACGCCTCGCCTTCCATCAGCCACTCATAAACCCAAATCACTGACGTCACTGCCATACCCGCGTCACAACTGTTGCTGAGGTGATGTCCACTGCTTGATGTGTTGGCCAATATAATGCAAGAGTTTTTATTATCACTGTATACGTGCCTGGCTCTTTGCTTGCGTGTTCTCCTTGACTCCTGTTACTACTGACAGCTACATATATAAAGCCTATATAAATGACCTGTTTTCTTTCGTAATGTTAAGGAATTTGTCAAGGCACCTTTTTTTTCTGTTTTTTGTTTAATTTTTAATGGTGGTGAATTGTGGTGTGGTGAATGATCGATTGTGGTGGTAGAAAGTGTGGTGAAGTGTGGTGTTATTGGTATTGTGGTAGGTATGTGTTGGTTGTGATGTGTGTGTGTGTGTGTGTGTGCTGACGGGATGTGATGACCAATGCATGTGATGATGATGAAGTGATGATGTGATTCTAGGTAATGCAAAACACACACACACACACACACATACACGTCACATCACATCACCAGTCAGCAAAACGTCACCATCCCGTCACAAACACAAAGAACAAGAGGTGAAGTGACGGTCTGTTTCTCCGTCACGTCACTCGGTCACGTCACAACACGCACGTCACTCTCCTCTTTAATAATGCATCACGTGACACGACTGACCTCACGAAAGGTTAAAGGTCACCCAGCGCCATCTTTTGTCACTAGACGCAGCTTTTTGGCTCAGCTGGTGGTGGTGGCGAGTGGTAGTGGTGGTGTGTGGTAGTAGGATAAGTAGTAGTAGTAGTAGTAGTAGTGGTGGTAATAGTAGTAGTGGTGGTGGCAGTAGTACACTCTCAGAAATGGGGGGTATATTAAGGGTAGAATTGTTACATCGCACCATCACTACCCTTTTTATACCCTATGTCCAGGCTGGAGGGTAGATGCTGCCGATTATACCCTTCATCTACCCTTTTTAGACGAGAGGGATGAAAAAGGGTATATTTGGGGTCGGAAAAGGGTATATTTAGGGTTGCAAAAGGGTATATTTGTAAGGGTAGAAAAAGGGTAGCAGTATTTCATCACTACAAATACCCTTTTTCTACCCTTTTGTTCTAAGAGTGTAGTGGTGGTGGCAGTAGTAGTAGTAGTAGTAGTAGTAGTAGTAGTAGTAGTAGTAGTATAGTAGTAGTAGTAGTAGTAGTAGTAGTAGTAGTAGTAGTAGTAGTAGTGACACATGGAAAGGAGATAAGGAGAGGATTAAAAACTTAGAGAAATGAGGAAATAAGAGAATAAAAAATAAATAGAGAGAAAATAAGAATATAAGTAAAAAACGAGAGAGAGAGAGAGAGAGAGAGAGAGAGAGAGAGAGAGAGAGAGAGAGAGAGAGAGAGAGAGAGAGAGAGAGAGCAGCAAGTGTTGGTTTTCTCTCTAATACATATAATAAGGTGTGTGTGTGTCTGTGTCTGTGTGTGTGTGTGTGTGTGGTGTGTGTGTGGTGTTGTGTGTGTGTGTGTGTGTGTGGTGTGTGTGTGTGTGTGTGTGTGTGTGTGTGTGTGTGTGTGTGTGTGTGTGTGTGTGGTGTGCGTGTGCGTGTGTGTGTCGGTAAGTGCGTGCGTCACAAAGAGGTCAACCCATCGCCCACTTTTCAATGAAGGGAATACAAAAACTGGTCAATGTGATTACACCCGTGACGTCATCCCTCGGGCGTCACGTCACCACCGTCACCCTACACGTGAGGGTGACTCGGCCCGTCACCAGGCAGTAATGGGGTTACCGTCATCACTTAACCCCTTGAAGATAGATTTCACCCCGTTTCCTTATAAATGCATTTTACTCCGTAACTATTAGGCCGAGAGTAAAAATGCATAGAAGCAAAGTTGTTAAGGTTGGTGTGTTCTGTCCAATGCCGTTATCAGAAGTCAATT
>JACEEZ010003261.1:50000-80000 GCA_016584305.1 Chionoecetes opilio
ACCATCATCACCACCACCGTAGATAACACTATAGTCGCCAGTCACTCGCCACTGCACTAATGTCACCAGGCACAATATATTACGAATTTTAGCATCACTACAGACTTTGATGTGCCACTGAAGACATGTAGTGTGATGTACATAATATAAACTACTGTGCATTCGTCTTCAGTGGCACATAGAAATCTGTAGGGATACTAAAATTTGTAATATATTGTGCCTGGCGACATTAGTACAGTGGCGAGTGACTGGCGACTATAGTGTTATCTACGGGACCACCATCACTGCCAATCATTATTTTTTGGTTTAGCTTATCATTGTCTCTCTACTTCCTAGTTTCAATTCGTCGATGTCTGTATTTGCTAGTTTCAATTAATCCCCATAAGGTGAAGTAATCTGACCTTGTTTACCCTGTGTTCATTGTAGTGAGTGCTATTCAGTATTAACCCCTTGAGAACCAGAACGTAATTTCCATAGTAATTTGGGTACCATTAGACGATTTTAAGTGACTATAAGCAATGTTTTATAGCTATGACCTGTTTAGTATCCTTGTCCACTAACTAATTTGGTATATTCAGTGACTTTTCGTAATTTTATGGCTAACAACAGACGATTTTATACAGCAAAGGAAAGATCTGGGCGTGAAGGGGTTAGCAGTGATTAATAAGTCCAGATCACGTCATGTTACCTTTCAATAATCATACAAGTCTTCTATATCAGAAAATACAGGGAATTTATATGGCAAAAAAAAAGTAGATATATACACAAAGGAAGAGTTAGGAAGGTGATTTATGTCGAACCTATAGGACGAATTAGGAGGGTAACTTATGACGAAACTGAAGGAAGAGTTAGGACGGTACTTTATGACACTTTAAAGGAAGAGTTAGGAAGGTATTTTATGTCACTTAAAGGAAGAGTTAGGAAGGTGATTTATGACACTTAAAGGAAGAGTTAGGAAGGTGATTTATGACAAACTTAAAGGAAGAGTTAGGAAGGTACTTTATATGACACTTAAAGGAAGAGTTAGGAAGGTGATTTATGACACTTAAAGGAAGAGTTAGGAAGGTACTTTATGACAAACTTAAAGGAAGAGTTAGGAAGGTACTTTATGACAAACTTAAAGGAAGAGTTAGGAAGGTACTTTATGACACTTAAAGGTAGAGTTAGGAAGGTAATTTATGACAAACTTATAGGGAGAGTTAGGAACGCATTTTATAACGAACCTAAACTTTCCTTCTTTCGTGTTAAAAGTTACAAGAAATCGACCTCTCTCTCTCTCTCTCTCTCTCTGTGTCTAACTCTGTGTCTCCTCTCTCCGTGTCTCTCTCTCTGTGTGTGTGTGTCTCTCTCTCTCTGTGTCTCTCTCTCTCGCTGTCTCTGTCTCTCTCTCTCTCTCTCTGAATTCATAACATCGACAGACTACAAATTTGACATACACATCAATATATAATTCTGTACTTACCCACACGGAGAAGAGAGCGTAGTACCTTGCTGTTCTTATATGTTCTCTAGCACAATGGCTATAAGGGCTATTTAAACTCTCTGTTGTGGTCGCTGAAAAAAAAAAAAAAAAAAAACCATTAATACTTCTTGACGCGCCTTCAAAAATATTATATGGCGAGTCAAAATACAGAAAAAAAAAGAAGAAAGAAAAGCGAGAATATAGGAATGAAGGAAAATATCGCATGTATTATTTTTCTATTGTGAATGTAATAAACTGAAATGTATGCAACTATTACAGGAACGTCGCTCAGTGCTGTTAGTGAACCGTTATTCCTCCTATCACTACTACTACAACTACCACTACTATTCCTATCAATGTTACTGCTACTACTTACTACTACTCGTTCTCCTCTACTACTACTTTACCACTACTACTACAGCCAATGTCACTGCTACTACTAATCCTACTACTTACTACTACTCGTTCTCCTCCTCTACTACTACTTTACCACTACTACTACAGCCAATGTTACTGCTACTACTATTCCTACTACTTACTACTACTCGTTCTCCTCCTCTACTACTACTTTACTACTACTGTTACAACCCATGTTACTGCTACTACTAAGCCTACTACTTACTACTACTCGGTCTCCTCCTCTACTACTACTTTACCACTACTATTACAGCCCATGTTACTGCTACTACTAATCCTACTACTTACTACTACTCGGTCTCCTCCTCTACTACTACTTTACCACTACTGTTACAACCAATGTTACTGCTACTACTAAGCCTACTACTTACTACTACTCGGTCTCCTCCTCTACTGCTACTTTACCACTACTATTACAACCAATGTTACTGCTACTACTATTCCTACTACTTACTACTACTCGGTCTCCTCCTCTACTACTACTTTACCACTACTACTACAGCCAATGTTACTGCTACTACTAATCCTACTACTTACTACTACTCGTTCTCCTCCTCTACTACTACTATTACTATCAATGTTACTGCTACTACTAATCCTACTACTCGGTCTCCTCCTCTACTACTACTTTACCACTACTACTACAGCCAATGTTACTGCTACTACTAATCCTACTACTTACTACTACTCGTTCTCCTCCTCTACTACTACTATTACTATCAATGTTACTGCTACTACTATTCCTACTACTTACTACTACTCGGTCTCCTCCTCTACTACTACTTTACCACTACTACTACAGCCAATGTTACTGCTACTACTAATACTACTACTTACTACTACTCGTTCTCCTCCTCTACTACTACTATTACTATCAATGTTACTGCTACTACTATTCCTACTACTTACTACTACTCGGTCTCCTCCTCTACTACTACTTTACCACTACTACTACAGCCAATGTTACTGCTACTACTATTCCTACTACTTACTACTACTCGGTCTCCTCCTCTACTACTACTTTACCACTACTACTACAGCCAATGTTACTGCTACTACTAATACTACTACTTACTACTACTCGTTCTCCTCCTCTACTACTACTATTACTATCAATGTTACTGCTACTACTATTCCTACTACTTACTACTACTCGGTCTCCTCCTCTACTACTACTTTACCACTACTACTACAGCCAATGTTACTGGCTACTACTATTCCTACTACTTACTACTACTCGTTCTCCTCCTCTACTACTACTTTACCACTACTACTACAGCCAATGTTACTGCTACTACTACTACTACTACTTACTACTACTCGTTCTCCTCCTCTACTACTACTATTACTATCAATGTTACTGCTACTACTATTCCTACTACTTACTACTACTCGGTCTCCTCCTCTACTACTACTTTACCACTACTACTACAGCCAATGTTACTGCTACTACTATTCCTACTACTTACTACTACTCGGTCTCCTCCTCTACTACTACTTTACCACTACTACTACAACCCATGTTACTGCTACTACTATTCCTACTACTTACTACTACTCGTTCTCCTCCTCTACTGCTACTTTACTACTACTGTTACTATCAATGTTACTGCTACTACTAATCCTACTACTTACTACTACTCGTTCTCCTCCTCTACTACTACTTTACCACTACTACTACAGCCAATGTTACTGCTACTACTAATCCTAACACTTACTACTACTCGTTCTCCTCCTCTACTACTACTTTACCACTACTACTACAGCCAATGTTACTGCTACTACTTACTACTACTTACTACTACTCGTTCTCCTCCTCTACTACTACTTTACCACTACTACTACAGCCAATGTCACTGCTACTACTATTCCTACTACTTACTACTACTCGTTCTCCTCCTCTACTACTACTTTACCACTACTACTACAGCCAATGTTACTGCTACTACTAATCCTAACACTTACTACTACTTATACTACTACCATGTATAAATTGGTCTAAATTCTAAAGACCTAAAGATCTACCATAGGTCTAAACAGGGTGAAGCATTGTAGTCACCAGAAAACTGATGCCAGATTCGTGTTCAGCGTGACGCAAAGCTGCGATGGACAAATTTTCATGAGAATCTGAGGTGTGAAAATTTTCATCAAAATTTGTGGGTGTACCCCTTGGAGTTTTTTGGATTTTGACCAAAAATCACGTTTTTTTAAATAACTCAAAAACTATGAAGCCTAGACAAAAACGGCAAAAAGCCAAACATTCGGCAGGCAAAGACCTTTCTTTTGAGTTATATGGAAATCCTTTTGGGATGTAACGTACTGAATAATCGACATTTGTTTGTTTTTTCACAAAACATCAATTATCTCAAAAAGTATAAGAGCTAATGGAGTACGGATTGCAGCATAGGACAGACATTTACTAGCACCACAACTTTGCTTCTATGCATTTCTCCCCGAGGACTATTAGTTACGTGGTAAATTGGCAAAAACGTGTTCGCCAACAATCTCGGTACATTTTCTGGCTGCCTTTCTGGCCGGAAAAATATTTCGGTCACAGATCCGTGAAAATTGCTCTAAATAAAAACTGTCAGGCCTTCAATTTACTAATCAAAGCATTTTCAAGAAGGTTATTATTATTTTTTTTTTTTTATTATTATTATTATTATTATTATTATATTATTATTATTATTATTATTTTTTTTTTACATTTGTGCCTACAGCGCGTATAGGCAGTGACTTCTAAGGCTCGGATGGCAGGCCCCGGTCTGATGAATGGTGTTAGGAGTGTAAGTTAAGGAGTACGTAAAAGCGTAGATTTAATAAGGAAATAGAGAAAACCTGGTTCACAAATAGGGTGGTGAATGATTGGTATGGACTCAGTCGTCAGGTAGTCAGTGCGGAGTCAATAGGGAGCTTTAAAAGGAGACTAGACAATTTCATGGATGGGGATGAAAGGTGGATGTAGGTAGTGTTAAGTAACAGGAACTACCACGTGTAGGTCTCACGGCCTCTTGTAGCTTCCTTATTTTCTTATGTACTATTCTCCTTCTCCCCTACTACTACTACTACTACTACTACTACTACTTATACTACCACTACCACTAACGTTACTGCTACTACTAATCCTACCACTTACTACTATTACTACTACTACTACTACTACTATACCACTACCACTAACGTTACTGCTACTACTAATCCTACCACTTACTACTACTTCTACTTCTCCTCCTCAACTACTACTTCTACTACTACTAATCCTACCATTTACTACTACTTATACTACTCCTCCTCCACTACTACTACTATTCCCCTATTGCTGCTGCTGCTGCTACTGCTACTACTACTACTACTCCCCTATTGCTGCTGCTGCTACTGCTACTACTACTACTACTACTACTCCCCTATTGCTGCTGCTGCTGCTGCTGCTGCTACTACTACTACTACTCCTCCTCCTCCCCTTCTACTACTACTACTACTACTCCTCCTTCTCGTCCCCAACTACTAACGTATACAAGTACTCCTTCTCCTCGCCTACTACTACTCCTTTTCCTCCTCTACTACTACTATTACTACCACAACCACAACCACTGCGTCACTGCACCACAACCACCACCACAACCCTCTTCCTCGGCCCTAAACCCCCCTCCCCCCCGCTGTCTCGACGCAAACAGGGGCGAGTCGGGTTAGGTCTGTCGTCCTCGCCAATCCCTGGGTCGTCGCTAACCACATGCGCCCGCCTTGTTTTGCAGCCCCGCGGAGCCTTAGGAACGGGTGTGGGAGCAAGGGCGTGAGAAACTGAAAAATAGGAGAGAGAGAGAGAGAGAGAGAGAGAGAGAGAGAGAGAGAGAGAGAGAGAGAGAGGAGAGAAAGGGGAGAGAGAGGAGAAGAGAGAGAGAGAGAGAGAGAAACCCAGGAAAAATAGGACAAGAGAACCACCCAGGAAAACTAGGAGAGAGAGAGAGAGAGAGAGAGAGAGAGAGAGAGAGAGAGAGAGAGAGAGAGAGAGAGAGAGAGAGAAAAGAGAGAGAACCACCCAGGAAAAATAGAAATACGCGAGAACCACCCAGGAAAAGAAGGGAGAGAGAGAGAGAGAGAGAGAGAGAGAGGAGAAGAGAGAGAGAGAGAGAGAGGAGAGAGAGAGAGAGAGAACCACCCAGGAAAAATAGAAAAACGAGAGAACCATCCAGGAAAAACCAAACCGAGAAAGAGAGAGAGAGAGAGAGAGAGAGAGAGAGAGAGAGAGAGAGAGAGAGAGAGAGTCAACATGGCCCTGAAGAATGACGTCAGGCAGTCACGTGACATCAATGTTGACGTCCTGAGCCTCGTCACCGTGATGGGACGAAGGCCAAAGATGTCATTCCAGCGTCATTTTAACTACGCACGACTATTTTTTTTCTTTTATAAAGCTTGTATGATCAAAATAATGTATATAAAGTAAAATATAAGTAGAAAGTAAAGTAAAATAATGTACGTTAAGTAAAATAAAAGTAGATAAAGTAAAGTAAAATAATGTAAAAAGTGAAGAAAAAAAATCCCTATTTTGCTGATATTTTGAGTAATGGAATTTTTTTTCTTGCTTATCATTGCGTCCCTGTTTCATGTTTACTACTAGGGCGATGTAGCGAGCGGGATTTAGATTCATAAGGTGTAGGCTAGATCAATAGACTTTTAATAGATATACTAATAGATACAATATACATTTAATATAGGTGGTCAGATAATCTTGGTGTACGGTACGAGCTAGGCCGGTATTTCCTAACCTGGGGGGAAATTTCAGGATTCTAAGGGGGAAATTTATCCTGAGACATCTAAATTACTAGCATTTAGTCGACAGTAAAATAAAATGTCTTAGAATGCGGCTATTGACTTTTCTTCAAGTCTATATAGCTATACTATAGGAGATGCTCTTGTCAGTTCCTTGAGATGGTAAAAAAAAAAAAAAAAAAAAAAAAAAAAAAAAAAAAAAAAAAAAAAAAAAAAAAAAAAAAAAAAAAAAAAAAAAAAAAAAAAAAAAAAAAAAAAAAAAAAAAAAAAAAAAAAAAAAAAAAAAAAAAAAAAAGTCAGTACATACTAAAAAAAAATTAAAAAAAAAAAAATAAAAAAAAAAATAAAAAAATAAATAAAAAAAAATAAAAAAAGTCAGTACATACTTGTATTAAGTAAGTAAATTTTGTGCTTTGGCTACTAATTTTCACATGAAGGGGAAATCCGGATGGTTGAACTGGTTGAAAGGGGAGACGACAGAACGAAGGTTGGGAATCACTGAAGCAATTCCCTTCTTAAATCATGGTAACGGGGCTTTCATGGTCCCTTCTTAAATCATGGTCCCAAAAATGCTCTTCTTAAATCATGACAGCGAGGTTTTCATGGTCCCTTCTTAAATCATGGTCCCAAATATGCTCTTCTTAAATCATGACAGCGAGGTTTTCATGGTCCCTTCTTAAATCATGGTCCCAAAAATGCTCTTCTTAAATCATGACAGCGAGGTTTTCATGGTCTCTTCTTAAATCATGGTCCCAAATATGCCCTTCTTAAATCATGGTAACGGGGCTTTCATGGTCACTTCTTAAATCATGGTCCCAAATATGCTCTTCTTAAATCATGGTAGCGGGGTTTTCATGGTCCCTTCTTAAATCATGGTCCCAAAAATGCTCTTCTTAAATCATGACAGCGAGGTTTTCATGGTCCCTTCTTAAATCATGGTCCCAAAAATGCTCTTCTTAAATCATGACAGCGAGGTTTTCATGGTCCCTTCTTAAATCATGGTCCCAAAAATGCTCTTCTTAAATCATGACAGCGAGGTTTTCATGGTCCCTTCTTAAATCATGGTCCCAAAAATGCTCTTCTTAAATCATGACAGCGAGGTTTTCATGGTCCCTTCTTAAATCATGGTCCCAAAAATGCTCTTCTTAAATCATGGTAGCGGGGCTTTCATGGTCCCAAAAATGCTCTTCTTAAATCATGGTAGCAAGGTTTTCATGGTCCCTTCTTAAATCATGGTCCTAAATATGCCCTTCTTAAATCATGACAGCGAGGTTTTCATGGCCCCTTCTTAAATCATGGTCCCAAAAATGCTCTTCTTAAATCATGACAGCGAGGTTTTCATGGTCCCTTCTTAAGTCATGGTCCCAAAAATGCTCTTCTTAAATCATGGTAGCGGGGTTTTCATGGTCCCAACAATGCCCTTCTTAAATCATGGTAGCAGGGTTTTCATGGTCCAACAATACCCTTCTTAAATCATGGTAGCAGGGTTTTCATGGTCCCAAATATGCCTTCTTAAATCATGGTAGCGGGGTTTTCATGGTCCCAACAATGCCCTTCTTAAATCATGGTAGCGGGGTTTTCATGGTCCCAACAATGCCCTTCTTAAATCATGGTCCCAACAATGCCCTTCTTAAATCATGGTAGCGGGGTTTTCATGGTCCCAACAATGCCCTTCTTAAATCATGGTAGCGGGGTTTTCATGGTCCCAGCAACACCCTTCTTAACATAAGAACTAGACGCATCGATCACTCCAAACTTCTGTCCCTATAGCTCAATAAAGATGACTTCGTGCCTGCAGTTATCGACCCTTCATAGCTTCTTAACAGTATTCGCAAAAGGTGAAATTCTGCTACTTAAAGAGATAGACGAATTTGAGGTTTGACAAGTTTCTACGGTACGCATTTCAAAGTATGTTTCAACGGTACACATTTACAAGTCCAGGAGATCCCCTATTTACAAGTACAGGAGATCCCCTATTTACAAGTACAGGAGATCCCCTATTTACAAGTCCAGGAGATCCCCTATTTACAAGTCCAGGAGATCCCCTATTTACAAGTACAGGAGATCCCCTATTTACAAGTACAGGAGATCCCCTATTTACAAGTACAGGAGATCCCCTATTTACAAGTACAGGAGATCCCCTATTTACAAGTACAGGAGATCCCCTATTTACAAGTACAGGAGATCCCCTATTTACAAACATTATTATATTCTAGGTTTTACCGCTCGAAATACCCAGTCCAACCTAACTTCTTGAATGTGGAATAGTACTCTTGAATGTGGACAGTACTCTTGAATGTGGAACGGTACTCTTGAATATGGGACGGTATTCTTAAATGTGGAACAGTACTCTTGAATATGGGACGGTATTCTTAAATGTGGAACAGTACTCTTGAATATGGGACGGTATTCTTAAATGTGGAACAGTACTCTTGAATATGGGACGGTATTCTTAAATGTGGAACAGTACTCTTGAATATGGGACGGTATTCTTAAATGTGGAACAGTACTCTTGAATATGGGACAGTAATCTTAAATGTGGAACAGTACTCTTGAATGTGGAACAGTACTCTTGAATATGGGGCGGTATTCTTAAATGTGGAACAGTACTCTTGAATATGGGACAGTACTCTTGAATGTGGAACAGTACTCTTGAATATGGGACGGTACTCTTGAATATGGAACAGTACTCTTGAATATGGAACAGTACTCTTGAATATGGAACAGTACTCTTGAATGTGGAACAGTACTCTTGAATATGGGACAGTACTCTTGAATATGGAACCGTACTCTTGAATATGGGACAGTACTCTTGAATTCAACAGTACTCGAGTCCCAGGAAGTACCTACTGTCCTATGGAGGAAGTACTATTCTCGCTACTTTCCTACGGCTTTTGTTCGTATTGAGTCGAGTCGATATAACGATATTTTATGGCACGAGAAATATACTTGTACTGAGCATGAATATATAGGGCAATATCTTTCTCTCTCTGTCTGTTAGTCTCTCTCTCTCTCTCTCTCTCTTAACTACTTTGACTCTCAGTGTTAGATTTCTCTCTTCGTTACTCTCTCTCTCTCTCTCTCTCTCTCTCATAAGATATTACTTTTAAGCTACTCAAGATAGACATGGTAAGGTGAATTTGCTCATTCGTTACCCTCTCTCCTCTTCTCTCTCTCTCTCTCTTCTCTTTTATTCTCTCTTCTCTCTCTCTCTCTCTCTCTCTCTCTCTCTCTCTCACATATGATATCTACTTTTAAGCAACTCAAGATAGACAGTGGTAAGGTGAATTTCCTCATTCGTTACCCCTCTCTCTCTCTCTCTCTCATAAGATATCTACTTTTAAGCAACTCAAGATAGACAGAGGTAAGGTGAATTTGCTCATTCGTTACCCCTCCCTCCCCCTCTCTCTCTCTCTCTCTCTCTCTCTCTCTCTATCTCTTCTCTCTCTCTCTCTCTCTCTCTCTCTCTCTCTCTCTCTCTCATATGATATCTACTTTTAAGCTACTCAAGATAGATAGTGGTAAGGTGAATTTGCCCATTCGTTAACTCTTACCCCCACCCTTTCCTTCTCTCTCTCTCTCTCTCTCTCTCTCTCTCTCTCTCTCTCTCTCTCTCTCTCTCTCTCTCTCGAGCGGGACAAAGGACGCTGCCTGGTCCTGATTTAGTGAGTGGTGACGTCACACTCAGCGCACCAATCACGACGCACCAAGCACTCGTGACGCAACGGTGACGTAGCGGTGAGCGGCCAATAGCGTCACGCCCCTCCCGTGACGTGTTCGTGACGTGTGTGTGTGTGTGTGTGGTGTGTGTGTGTGTTGTGTGTTGTGTGTGTGTGTGTGTGTGTGTGTGTGTGTGTGTGTGTGATATCAGGGCCCAGGGTGTAGAGGAGGGGGAAGGTGTGTGTGTGTGTGTGTGTGTGTGTGTGTGTGTGTGTGTGGTGTGTGTGTGTGTGTGTGTGTGTGTGTGTGTGTGTGTGTGTGTGTGTGTGTGTGTGTGTGTGTGTGTGTGTGTGTGCTTGAGTTCCCATGTATACTTAGCTTCTATCCTTGATATGTGTGTGTGTTCCCATGTGTGTGTGTGTGTTGTGTGGTGTGTGTGTGTGTGTGTGTGTGTGTGTGTCTCCTATGTATTCCTATCTTCCATTTTTTTATCTTATATATTATCTGTGTGTGCATGTGTGTGTGTGTGCATGTATGTGTGTGTGTGTGTATGTGACGTCATAACTCCACAAGGCTGACGTCCATGTGACCCAGCCAATGGTAGCGGGACTCAAACATTGCGTCACTGTGACCCACCAATGAGGACCCATGACTGGGGGCCGCTACGTCACACCCAAGGACCAATCACACCCAAGGATACCCGTGACGTAATGACCTAATTGTATCCTTGGGCCCGATAACTATTTTTGGCTTTTTTACCGCATTTCCATTATGGTTCATGGTAGCGGGGTTTTCATGGTCCCAATAATGCCTGTGGTTCATGGTAGCGAGGTTTTCATGGTCCCAGCAATTCCCTTCTTAGATCATGGTAGCGAGGTTTTCATGGTCCCTTTTTAAATCGTGGTCCCAAAAATGCTCTTCTTAAATCATGGTAGCGAGGTTTTCATGGTCCCAAAAATGCTCTTCTTAAATCATGGTAGCGAGGTTTTCATGGTCCCAAAAATGCTCTTCTCAAATCATGGTAGCGAGGTTTTCATGGTCCGTTCTTAAATCATGGTCCCAAATATGCCCTTCTTAAATCATGGTAGCGTGGTTTTCATGGTCCCAACAATGCCCTTCTTAAATCATGGTAGCGTGGTTTTCATGGTCCCAATAATGCCCGTGGTTCATGGTAGTGAGGTTTTCATGGTCCCAGCAATGCCCTACTTAAATCATGGTAGCTTGGTGACTGTGATGGGTGTATGGTGCTTTCTACTCTGTCATGGTGCTTGGTATCTAGGCCTTTTTTGGGGTAAAGTTATGGTTCATGGTTGGGGTTTACACTTTCCCTAAATAATGGTGCGTGTATGGTAGCTTGGTGATCGTGTGTTTATGGTGCACTAAATTCCATCCTAGTGCTTGGTATCTAAGTCATTTTAAGGGGTAATGAATGGTGCGTGTATGGTAGCTTGGTGATGGTGTGTTTATGGTGCACTAAATTCCATCATGGTGTTTAGTATATAGGTTTTTTTAAGGCTAGAAATACTGTTATGGTGCATGGTAGGGGCTTATAGTTTCCTCCTGTATAGCAGATGTCAGGTATACATATTAGTGTTTACCCAGTCTCTCTCTCTCTCTCTCTCTCTCTCTCTCTCTCTCTCTCTCAAAACACACACACAACACATACAGCAAGACTCACACGCAAACATAACTTTCACTCTTCATCTATTTTCGTTCTTATTTTCCCGTCACGTCACGTCACGTCACGTTCAGCCACAAAACATAAGATGACAAAAAAGATGACGTAGATGACTTAGTGACGCAAGGGAGGGTGATTGGCTGACCAGGTGGTGACGTCAATGGTAACAGAGGCAGCTGGTGCAATATTACAACCACCTGAATCATTTCCTTCGTCTTCCTTAACGGTATTAATATATATAATAATGATCATTTAAATTACAAGTACCTACAATACGATTAAACGACTATTACAGCAATGTTGATTACTGTTTAGTTCAGTTATTTGACCTATGTTTAACCTATTTTTACCTATGTTTACCTTTGTTTTAGTTAAGTTATATGGGTCAAAACACACACACACACACACACATTCCTTCACGCTACTCACCGCCACGAGATAAGAAGCGACACAGACACATGGTTCTACTCGTTTCCTTTCTAAGTCTATCATCAATACAAATACCGTTGATGTAATGTCAGTAATCCTGCACTGTTCAAACTACTCGAAGACTACTACTACTACAGACTGCTCAAACTAAATTGGCCCACCCTCCCTGTGTCTTCTTTTAGGGACTGGTAACTAAGCGGGATTGTTTACTTTTTTTCCTCATTTTGGGGGTGAAATTGAACTATAATCAGATAGCTTACATATTATTATCATGGTCTTCTCACTAGAAACGCCATCATAACTACGAGTTTCTACCAATTGCTATTACTATTGGGGAGTAAAATGCGAGTATTTATATATAACCTGTCTGACTATTTCGTTCCCTAATGATGAAATAAACTCTATAGGGCGTCATCGTCTAACATTATCTGTATTGTAATGAACGTCACCTATGCAGATGTAGCCTCCCTTCCCTTCCCTTCCCTCCTACTCCCTTCCATCCCTTTCCCTTCTCATCCCATCCCATCCCTTCCCTTCCCTTCCCTTTCCTTTCCCTCCCTTCCCCTTCCCCTTCCTTTCCTTTACCTTCCCTCCCCTTCTCTTCCTTTCCCATCCCATCCCCTTCTCTCCCATCACCTCTCTTCCCTTCCCATCCCATCCCCTCTCTTCCCTTCCCTACCCACCACCTCTCTTCCCTTCCCATCCTTTCCCATCCCTTCCCTACCCATCACCTCCCTTCCCTTCCCTACCTATCACCTCTCTTCCCTTCCCATCTCATCCCCTTCCTTCCCTTTCCTTTACCTTCCCTTCCCTTCCCTACCCACCACCTCTCTTCCCTTCCCTATCCTTCCCTTCCCTTCCCATCACCTCTCTTCCCATCCCATCCTTCCCTCCCTTCCTCCGCCTGTGACGTCATAAGCCGTACGTCACACTCCATCACGTCATTAGAAAGTCCTGCACTGACGTTAAGAAGACACAACAAAGAGGAATAACAAAACACTATTAAAAGGACAAAAACATCACAATCGAACACCACCCTTAACGCACACACACACACACACACACACACACACACAACACACGCACACACACACACACAAGCACACACACACGACTCTCACCTAGCAACTCCAGTGTATTTCCACCTTTGACCTTTCACCCTTGTGCGCAATATAGCCAACCTAACCTGATCCCGGTTCGTACATGACCACCAACATGACCTCTTCGACCCCACCCATGGCATCTATCCCTTCCCTATTCCTGGTTTCCGTCCTTCCCTATCCCTTATCTATCCCCTGTATCCTCTATCTATCCTCCTTGCACAACCCATCCTACACCCATTGCATCTATCCCTTCCCGGTTTTCGTGCTTCCCTATCCCTTATCTACCCTATCTATCCTCCCGTCCCTTGTACAACCCATCCTTCCCGGCCCGCACCTCGCGCCCCACCCCTCCCTTCGCCCCGCAGAGCCACCTGGTGACAGGCGGGACATGCGGGAAAGTGCTGCCATGGGGACCACCACCAGGAGAAGGTCTTATACCTATCCCTATCGCTACCTTGGGAGGGAGGCTTAGTGGTAGTGGTAGTGGTAGTGGTAGGAGTAGTAGTAGAAGTAGTTGTAGTAATTGTATAATACTGATCTTCGTTATATCGCTACGATGGTGACCTCTTTGTGACCAACGCCGGATGAGGGCATTGACCTATTCTGTAGTGTTGTGTGTGTGTGTGCGAGTGTGTGCGCGCGCACGTATATGTGCCTGTGTGTGTGTGTGTGTGTGTGTAAGGAGAGGCGGTGGTAGAGTGGTTAGCACTTTGCAGGTGGCGTGCTCGGTGTGCCGGGTTCGATCCCCGACGGGTGGCAAAATACTTTCTGTACCGTCGAGTGGCCTAAGAACACCCACATGCTGCCCATTAACTCTACTTTCTATGGCGAGTGCATGGGAGGACACGGGGGCGGCATGAGCCTCTAATCACAGGGCCAACCATCACAGCCCTCAAGTGAACCTCCAGGGCCTGCCATCCGTGCCTTAGAAGTCACTGCCTACAGGCGCTATAGGAGATATACAGGAAAAAATAAAAAATAATAAAAACGCGCGTATGGGTGTGTGCATATGTATAAATGTGTGTGTATGTGCGTGCACGTCTGTATATGTGTGTGTGTGTGTGTGTGTGTGTGTTGCTGTACAGGGCAGAAACATAGTGAGATGTGAGTTGAGGTTACCGTAGACTTGCACGCGCACCGCTCTCGCCCGTATTCCTCCAGGACACACACACACACACACACACACACACACACACCACACACATACATACACACACATTTCCGCCGCTACAGGAAAATGCCAGAAAGAAACCGAGAGAGAGAGAGAGAGGAGAGAGAGAGAGAGAGAGAGAGAGAGAGAGAGAGAGAGAGAGAGAGAGAGAGAGAGAGAGAGAGAGAGAGAGGAGAGAGAGAGAGAGAAAGAGAGGAGAATGTGATGACGTGTGTTAGCTATTGATTCTCATTCTCAAAGACTCGCTTGACTTCCTGCTGTTATAGACTGAAGGTGACAGATAGTTACACACGCCACACACACACACACACACACACACACACACACACACACACACACACACACACTTGTTACCACACACTGAAGAGGAAGTTGAGTATTGACAAGTTTACTCCTCATCTTACAGAGAGAGAGAGAGAGAGAGAGAGAGAGAGAGAGAGAGAGAGAGAGAGAGAGAGAGAGAGAGAGAGAGAGAGAGAGAGAGGAGAGAAGAGAAGAGAGAAGAGAGAGATTATTACCAGCAGCGAGAAAAAAGAGAGAGAAGAGACGAGAGTAACGAGAGGAGAGAAGGAGAGATGAGAGAGAGAAGAGAGAGAAGAGGAGACGAGAAGAGACGAGATCGAGGAGAGACGAGAGAGAGAGAGAGAGAGAGAGAGAGAGAGAGATTTACACGAAGGCAGCTAGAAATTTCATGAAGTTAGGTGTGAAATCGGTTACCACATTACGAAGCTAAATTTGTAACTAAAAGAACATATATTTTTTCAGCTTTCAAATTGCTTATTCTCTCACTCTTACAATACTCTATTCTTCTCAATACACTCTGGTTTCCTTATCGTTATTTTTCATACTTCGTTTTTTTGCATTCTGGCTTCTTTACCGTTATTTTTTGTTTTCACACTTAATTTTTTCGCATTCTGGCTTCTTTACCGTTATTTTTCTGTTTTCACTTATTTTTTTGCATTCTGGCTTCTTTACCGTTATTTTTCTGTTTTCATACTTCGTTTTTTTGCATTCTGGCTTCTTTACCGTTGTTTTTGTTTTCATACTTCGTTTTTTTTTTCATTTTTGGCTTCTTTTCCGTTATTTTTCGTTTTCATACTTCAGTTTTTGCTTTGGCTTCTTACCTTTTTTTGATTTTTTCAATTTGTTTTTTTTTCATTCTGGCTTCTTTTTCCCTTATTTTTTTTTTTTACCCTTATTTTTTTTTCATTTGGCTTCTTTTTCCGTTTTTTTTTCTGGTTATACTTATATTTTTGCTTCTGGCTTCCTTCCCTTATTTTTTTGTTTTCATCTTCCGTTTTTTTTGATTCTGGCTTCTTTTTCCCTTTTATTCTGTTTTTCATACTTTTTTTTTGCATTTGGGTTCTTCACCCTTTTTTTTTCTTTTTCATGCTTCATTGTTTTTTCATTTGGCTTTTTTACCCTTATTTTTCTGTTTTCAACTTCATGTTTTTCATTTTGGCTTCTTTACCCTTTTTTTTCTGTTTTCACACTTATTTTTTTTTTCATTCTGGTTTTACCCTTTTTTTTTGTTTTCATACTTCGTTTTTTTGCATTTTTTGGCTTTTTTACCGTTTTTTTTCTGTTTTATACTTCGTTTTTTTTCATTCTGGGTTCTTTACCCTTATTTTTCGTTTTCTACTTCGTTTTTTTTTTTGGCTTCTTTACCCTTTTTTTTTGTTTTTATATTGTTTTTTTGCATTCTGGTTCTTTTTCCCTTATTTTTTTGTTTTCATACTCATGTTTTGCTTTGGGGTTCTTTACCGTTATTTTGTTTTTTTTATCTTCGTTTTTTTGCATTCTGGCTTTACCGTTATTTTTCTGTTTTCATACTTCATTTTTTTGCATTCTGGCTTCTTTACCGTTATTTTCCTGTTTTCATACTTCGTTTTTTTGCATTCTGGCTTCTTTACCGTTATTTTTCTCTTTTCATACTTATTTTTTTTTGCATTCTGGCTTCTTTACCGTTATTTTTCTGTTTTCACACTTCATTTTTTGCATTCTGGCTTCTTTACCGTTATTTTTCTGTTTTCATGCTTCATTGTTTTTGCATTCTGGCTTCTTTACCGTTATTTTTCTGTTTTCATGCTTCATTGTTTTTGCATTCTGGCTTCTTTACCGTTATTTTTCTGTTTTCACCTCATTTTTTTTGCATTCTGGCTTTACCGTTATTTTTCTGTTTTCATACTTCATGATTTTGCATTCTGGCTTCTTTACCGTTATCTTTCTGTTTTCATACTTCGTTTTTTTGCATTCTGGCTTCTTTATAGTGCTGTGAGGAGCAAAAAAACAGCTTTACCAGTATTATATAACCATTGGACGTCTCTCTATCCAATGTTCTTAGCGACGGTGAGGCTATGTATGCACCGCCACTATCCAGAGTTTTGGTTCCCTAAGGTTATCTATAATGTCATCTAAGGCTATTTATAAGGTTAACTAAGGCTATCTCAGGCAATATATAAGGTTTTCTAAGTAAGGAGTTTCGGTTCCCTAAGGTTATCTATAATGTCATCTAAGGCTATTTATAAGGTTAACTAAGGCTATCTCAGGCAATATATAAGGTTTTCTAAGTAAGGAGTTTTGGTTCCCTAAGGTTATCTATAATGTTATCTAAGGCAATTTATAAGGTTAACTAAGGCTATCTCAGGCAATATATAAGGTTTTCTAAGTAAGGAGTTTTGGTTCCCTAAGGTTATCTAAAGGTTATCTAAGGCTATTTATAAGGTTAACTAAGGCTATCTCAGGCAATATATAAGGTTTTCTAAGTAAGGAGTTTTGGTTCCCTAAGGTTATCTATAATGTCATCTAAGGCTATTTATAAGGTTAACTAAGGCTATCTCAGGCAATATATAAGGTTTTCTAAGTAAGGAGTTTTGGTTCCCTAAGGTTATCTAAAGGTTATCTAAGGCTATTTATAAGGTTAACTAAGGCTATCTCAGGCAATATATAAGGTTTTCTAAGTAAGGAGTTTCGGTTCCCTAAGGTTATCTATGTCATCTAAGGCTATTTATAAGGTTAACTAAGGCTATCTCAGGCAATATATAAGGTTTTCTAAGTAAGGAGTTTTGGTTCCCTAAGGTTATCTATAATGTCATCTAAGGCTATTTATAAGGTTAACTAAGGCTATCTCAGGCAATATATAAGGTTTTCTAAGTAAGGAGTTTTGGTTCCCTAAGGTTATCTATAATGTCATCTAAGGCTATTTATAAGGTTAACTAAGGCTATCTCAGGCAATATATAAGGTTTTCTAAGTAAGGAGTTTCGGTTCCCTAAGGTTATCTATAAGGCTATTCAATGCTATCTATAAGGTTATCTAGTTAACTAAGGCTATCTAAAGTTATCTAAGACTATAAGGCTATCTAAGCACCGCAGTGGGAGAAGTGGTGACGTGGGAGCCTCCATTCGGCCTTGCTCACCCTACAAAACAGTCCCCGAGGCAAAAGCTTATAGGCGGCCGATGCGCTGTAGGCTAAAATAGGTCACCCATACATAGGCGGGCGCTCTCTCTATCTCTCTCCTCTCTCTCTCTCTCTCTCTCTCTCTATTGGGTAAAACAGGTCGCCATCCATATATAGCCCCTCTCCTTCTCTATCTCTCTCTCTCTCTCTCTCTTAGGTGAAATAGGTCGCCACATAGCCTCTCTCTCTCTCTCTCTCTCTCTCTCCTTATCCCACCCTCTCTCTCTCTCTCTTAGGTGAAATAGGTCGCCACATAGCCTCTCTCTCTCTCTCTCTCTCTCTCTCCTTATCCCACCCCCTCTCTCTCTCTAACAGCACTCAAAATCTACATCTAGGATACATCTAGGATACATCTAGGACCTCTAATCATCAGCAGGAACCCTCATACTGCCCTTAGCATCCCGCCAGGCCTCGGGAACACACCGAGGCCCCGTGCGTACACCAACACGCTGCCATACTATTTTTAGCTTTCCAGTGTTACTATATATAGCAGCCAGTGTTGCCAGGTCCCAAACGGGTGAGGCGAAGCAGGGTTGCCAACGAGAGGAGGCAGGGCATGAGGGGACTATAGGAGAGGGGTAAATGGGGGGTTTCGGTCGGAGCTCAATGGGGTTTCAGAGGTTTAGGACGCCACCGCTGTTTCGTTCACCGGTCGAGGGGAAGCTGGGATGTTTTTCTGAATGGCGGACTGGTTGTTGGTCGCTGTGGATGTCTGGGTAGTGAGGCATCAGGCTTCGAAACCCGTACACTTATATTATGAATCTCTGTTTCTGTTCTGTTTTGTTGATAAAAATATGTGTGTCCAAACGCTATTGAGTTGAACGAAACGAAAGTGTAAGAGAGAGAGAGAGAGAGAGAGAGAGAGAGAGAGAGGAGAGAGAGAGAGAGGAGAGAGAGAGAGAGAGAGAGAGAGGAGAGAGAGGGGGGGGGGGGGGGGGGGGATCGCGGGAGAGAGTTGCGCACAGTCTCCGATCAATAGCGAGCCAGTGTGATATTACCCAAACATTTGCGGTCAGTATATTTGGCGTTCCAGATATTTCGGGACAGCCAAACTATACATGATACGCCTTGCAACACGGCCTGGCGCATACACCCCCACCCCCCCTTCTCTCTCTCTCTCTCTCTCTCTCTCTCTCTCTCTCTCTCTCTCTCTCTCAAGGACGAGCTCTGTACTCATCCTTCAGTGGGTGACACACACACACACATGCATACACGCTTTTTTCGTCCTCACATCTGCCCATGCATTTTCCTATCCGTCAAGACGCTGGATAGATGGATGGATGGAAGGAAGGAAGGAAGGAAGGAAGGAAGGAAGGAAGGAAGGATGGATGGATGGATGGATGGATGGATGGATGGATGGAAGGAAGGATGTATGGAAGGAAGGAAGGAAGGAAGGAAGGAAGGATGGATGGATGGATGGATGGAAGGAAGGAAGGAAGGAAGGAAGGAAGGAAGGAAGGAAGGAAGGAAGGATGGAGGGATGGAAGGAAGGAAGGAAGGAAGGAAGGAAGGATGAATGAATGAATGGATGGATGGCAGTATGAATGGATGGCTGGAAGGAAGTAAGGAAGGAAGAATGAATGGTTGGATGGAATGAATGAATGAATTAGTTGGATAAATAGATTAATGGAAGGAAGGAAGGATGAATGGATGGCTGGAAGGAAGGAAGAAAGGAAGGATGAATGGATGGCTGACTGGCTGAAATGAATGAATGAATGAGGGATGGAAGGCAGGAAGGAAGGAAGGAAGGAAGTAAGGAAGGCAGGCAGGAAGGAAGGAAGGCAGGATAGATGGATAGCTAACACCTCCTCTGCCTTGATCGTTCCTTACATAATCAACTTTACCTCTGCAATCAAACTAACCTGCCTAACCTATCCCCCCTCCTATCCCTTCCCCAATCTATCCTTTCCCTCCCTTCCTATTCCTTTGTATTCCTTCCACAACCTACCCCCACCCATCCCTATCCCTCTCCCTGCCCCAACCTATCCCTTTCCCTCTCTCCCCCTCCCTGCCCCAACCTATCCCTTGCCTAACCTATACCCACCTCTCCTTCCCCAAACCTTTAACCTGTCCCCTCCCTACCTATCCTCCCACTCTCCCTTCTCCTACCTATCCCACCCCTCCTCTCTCCCCTCCCTGGTAGAGACTCGCGCAGGCACAGGCAAGGGCACCAGTTCATTGACCTCGCTGCACAATAGGTATAGGAATAAATATAAGTTTTTCTATTGATATGAAAGACTACTCATCAGTATAGAATTGTCGTCATTGTGAGTCGATTCTTTAGATTTTTTCGACATCTTACGCACTAGTTACCCAAATCCACGGTCTCAGTTACCCTAGCAGCCTTGCCAAGTTACCCAAAAGCCCTGCCCTATAGTTATCCAAGCTCCACCATCTAGTTACCCAAATGCGATATCTCAGTTATCCAAGCAGATCTGCCAAGTTAGTCAGTTATCTTAGTCAGTTATCCAGTTACAAAGAGGTCAGAAAGCCAGTTATCCAATAGCTCCACATACTAGTTACCCAAATCCACCGCCTAAGTTATCCTAGTAGCTCTAGCAAGTTACCCTGCCGCCCTGCCCTAGTTATCCTAAAGCTCCTCCAACTAGTTACCACCGCCTCCGTTACCCTAGCGTTTCTGCCAAGTTAGCCTCAACCAAGTTACCCTCAAGCCTTCCCTAGTTATCCAAAAGCTCCTCCAACTAGTTACCACCGCCTCAGTTACCCTAGCGTTTCTGTCAAGTTAGCCTCAACCAAGTTACCCTCAAGCCTTCCCTAGTTATCCAAAAGCTCCTCCAACTATTACCCACTGCCTAAGTTACCCAAACGTCTCTATCAAGTTATCCAAAAGCTCCACCATCTAGTTATTCAAATGCGGTGTCCCCAGTTATCCTAGCATCTCTGCCAAGTTATCCTCAAGCCCAACCCTAGTTACCCAAGGTTACTCGTGCCAAGTTACCCTGCCGCCCCGCCCGTTATCGGCGTGGGGCGGTAGGCAGAGCAGCTGGAGTAGGCAAGGCAGTGACGTAAGCACTGTGGGGTCATCGCACCTTTAAGCGAGAACCCGGTAACCTCGGATAGGGAGATAGGCGGGGATAGGAGAGGGGGAGAGAGGGAGGGAGCGAGAGAGAGAGTAAGCACAGGAGGAGGGAGGGATAGTTAGATAGGGAAGGATAGAAGAGAAGAGGAAGAAATAGAGTAAATAGGGAAGGCTAGTTAGATAGAGAGGGTTAGACGAGGGGGAAGGAAGAGTGAAGGGCAGGTAGAGGTAGGGAAGGAGGAGAAGGAGAGAAGGGATAGGTAGATAGGCAGGGATGGGAGAGGGGGAGAGAAGGGAGAGAGGAGGAAAGGATAGTTAGGGGGAGAGAGAGGAAGAGGAAGGGATAGAAGGACGAAAGGAATAGGTAGATAGTGAGGAACAAAAGAGAGGGAGAGGAAGGAAGAAGGGATAGGAGGGATAAAAGGAGGGAGGGAGAGAGACGAAAGGATAGGCGGGAGAGAGAGAGGAGGAGAGACGAGAGATAGGTAGATAGGGATGGATAGGAGAGAGAGAGAGAGAGAGAGAGAGAGAGAGAGAGAGAGAGAGAGAGAGAGAGAGAGAGAGAGAGAGAGAGAGAGAGAGAAGGAAGGGATAGAGAAAAAAGCAGAGGAAGTAGATTTGGAAATAGGAAAGTGAAGGTAGGAAAAGAGAAAGAATAGTGTGTGTGTGTGTGTGTGTGTGTGTGTGTGTGTGTGTGTGTGTGTGTGTGTGTGTGTGTGTGTGTGTGTGTGTGTGTGTGTGTGGATCTATACCAGAACAAAGAGATAAGAGAAGGAAATAGGGAGATATAGGGAAGTGGATAAGATAGGATAGATAAGGACGTGATAACAATGATGAGAATATTGATAGGAATAGTAATGTAAATAATGATGATGATGATGATGATGATGATGATAATAATAATAATAATAATAATAATAATAGTATAATAATAATAATAGTAGTAAGTAATAATAATAATAATAATAATATAATAATAATAATAATAATAGTAATAGTAATGATATGATAAGGTCTTCCTAAACAAATTGAAAGGCATATAACTATAGACATGTTTCAACTTGTAACTACTTGGATAGATAACACTACTGATAACGATAAGGATAGTATAAGAAAACGAAGACAATTCTACATCAACATTATCAAGCTAGAGATAAGGAAATATCTAACCCCTTGAGACCCAGAACGTAATTTCCATAGTAATTTGGGTACCATTAGATGTTTTGTAGCGACTATAAGCAATATTTTATAGCTATGACCTGTTTAGTATCCTTGTCCACTAACTAATTTGGTATATTCAGTGACTTTTCGTTATTTTATGGCTAACAACAGACAATTTTTTTTATAGTAAAGGAAAGATCTGGGCGTGAAGGGGTTAAATAAATAAATAAATTATATAAAAAATAGAACGGAAACCTGATATTAACAAAACAGCTCATTTATCAAGAGGAAATAATTGCCATACGAGGATTATTTTTATTTTTATAGGTAGAGTGATAAGGGAATTTGTTTTAGTAAGATAAGATAGATTGTGATGCTGTAGTGAATCGATCTGATATATAAGAACTTCCTTACTTTTGTTACTTTTAAGTATGTGTGTGTGTGTGTGTGTGTGTGTGTGTGTGGTGTGGTGTGTGTGTGTGTGTGTGTGTGTGTGTGTGTGTGTGTGTGTGTGTGTGTGTGTGTGTGTGTTGTGTGTGTGTGTGTGTGTGTGTGTAATTTAAAGCTGAGTCTAATATTACACTAGCTACCATGGTCTGTTATGGAGAGAGAGAGAGAGAGAGAGAGAGAGAGAGAGAGAGAGAGAGAGAGAGAGAGAGAGAGAGAGAGAGAGAGAGAGAGAGAGAGAGAGAGAGAGAGAGAGAGAGAGAGAGAGACTAAAAAAAGAATAGCTGTCGCGAGATCCTTCCTTTCTTACTCTTTAATAAACATGTTGCAAGAATAGCATCGCATTCCTACCGTCACCTTTTTCCTACATGTCACAGTTAGATATAGTTCACACACACACACACACACACACACACACACAACACACACACACACACACCACCTCCCTGCAACACACCCGCACACCCTCTGCATCGAGTAGCAAAGCAGGTTTTCTCCTCAGTTCGCATCCCAATCACTTGCTCAAGGGGGACGTACACCCTTCACAGAGGACATACGAGGGCCGAGGAACCTAAGGAATGAACCCCTGACGAAGCACAAGGCTGTTCTCTCCTCCATTAGGCCCAGGAGGAGCAACATTGAACAAAACCAAACACACAGAAACATCCAACACTCGGTATTGGCTTTGCTTCTCCTCTGACGTCATACTTGCTTCTGACGTCACGTCGCTAGCCCACCAATGACGTCACATCTACGTCACACCCCAGCCTCCCAGCGCGGCAGGAGCGCTTACCACGGACCAAAATGCCGCTCGCTTTCAAACCAAACACAGACACGTTTCAGTGGAGTGAGTCTCGGTCGGGTCTCCTCCGTCGGCGGGTCGCTCGGCCACTCGGAGCCACTCGGAGCCCCGCGGAGCCTCGGCGTGAGGTCTTCGGTCTTGGAGTGAGGTCTTAGGTGTGAGAGAGCTATGGGTGGTGGTGATTGGTGGTGTGGTGATAGTGGTGTAGTGGTGATGGTGCGGTCTACTATTATCAAGACTACTGCTGATCTTTGTGGTTCCTGAGACACGAGAGGTTCTACTGACGAAGGTGAGGTTCTTGATGTTCTGTTTAGGTTGTTGTTAGGTTTTTGAGGTCTGCATTTTATCCCGAGTGTTATCCTTGTGTGTGTCGCTTCAGTGTACCCTTTAAAATTTAACTCTCGGGTCCTGCCTGGCATAGTGACACACTTACCGCCACACACACCTCACCACACACATACTTCCCGACACACTTCACCATACACACCTCCCGACACACTTCACCACACACACCTCAACACACATATACCTCCCGACATACTTCACCACTCACCTCCCGATATATTTCACCACACCAAATTCACGACACACTTCACCACACACACTTCTCTACATATCTCACGACACATTCCTCCCACACTTCACCACACTCACCTCCCAACATATCTCACCACATATACCCCCCCACACAGTTCACCACTCAACTTCCCATGCAAGCTCCTCACCACACTTCACACACATACTACCCGACACTGCTCACCACACAGACCTATATCCCGACACGTCTCACCACACACACCTCCCGACACTGCTCACCACACACTTCACTACATTTACTTCCCGACACTTCTCACCACACGCATACCTCCCGCCACGCAAATCACCACCCAGTTCCCGACAGTTCTCCACCCAGTTTCCGATCGAGTGGCCAGCCCCCCGACATAGTCAACTCACCACACACAGCTCATGACGGAGACAATTTCTGACATGATCTACAATCCCGACAAAATTCCTCACACTGCCAATCCAGAAGACAGCCGTTCCCGACACATAAGCCCCGACATAGACAGGCAGTTACCGACCTAAGAAAATTCCCGATATAACTTCCGACAGAGGAAGACAAACCCTGATAGAGATGGTAGTTCCCGACATATAACTCCCGTAGAAGTATGCAGTTCCCGATAGATAGACAATTTTTAACACACAGTTCCCGATAGATTTTGATGATAGATACAACTTTTGACAGAGTTCCTGATAAAAAAAAAAGCTATGGTTCTGTATAATTCGCAGCGCTTTTCTCGGTATAAAAATATTTCCGTGCATATAGAAAGACACACACACACAAAACATTTCTAACCCCAGAATAATATCACTACGACAAAATTACGAAAGGAAAGTGCAATTTTCATCTCTAACACTACCTATCACTAACACATAAACAAAGAGATATTCAAGAAAAACTAGTTACCTTACTCTACCTCAAATTGGTTCTAGATATGCTTGTTACACCAATAATTTTCTGATCATATGACCCTTCTTTCACTAATAATTTGCATTATTTTCACTAATATTTAACTAAACATATACTTTTATTTTCATGGGATCACCTTTTCTTCACTAAATTCACGCACAATAAACAAACTACACAACTCATAACCGTATCCGCACTGCATATAATATTACTGTATACATATAAGTTACTGTATATATATAGGTCACCGAATATATATAGAAGTTGGTCAAGAATGCATTTCGTAGCGCCCTTGAAAAACATCGATAAACTTGAAGTCGCTCGCAACAAAGGATAAATAAATCAGTCTTAACCTTCACGTAACCTATTATGACAGTATTCAAATCTAACCTAACACAGTATTTAAATATATTCTTAATGACGTTCTAAATCTCCCTTGCGTCCTACGTCAGGTTAACAGAACGCACTCTATAAAGGGAGAAATAAAATCGGTGTCATGACGTTTTAATCTCGTTTGCGTTCGTGTCTTAAAAGAGAACTCTAAAATAGGGGGAATAAATCGAGTGTCTATACCTTCCCCTAACATTATAACACAGTATTTAAATCTGATCTTGCTGACGTTCTAATCTACCCTTGCGTTCCTAAGTCGAGAACTCTATAAAAGGGGAAATAATAGTGTCTAAACCTTCACCTAACCTAACCTAACCTAACAAAGCATTTTATTCTAATCTTGCTGACGTTCTAATCTCCCTTTGCGTTCATAAGTCTTAAAGAGAACTCTAAATAAGGGTGAAAAATCAAGTGTCTAGACCTTCACCTAACACATAGCACCGTATTTAAATCTAACCTTTATGTAAGACGTTCTAATCTACCCTTTGCGTTCCTAAGTCTTAAGAGAGCTCGAGAACTCTAAATAAGGGGAAAATATCAAGTGGCTAGACCTTCACCTAACATATAACACCGTATTCAAATCTAACCTTTATGTAAGACGTTCTAATCTACCCTTGCGTTCCTAAGTCAAGACGTTCTAATCTACCCTTTGCGTTCCTAAGTCAGATTAAAAGAGCTCTAAATAGGAAAAAAAAATACCCTAGTCAGTATTTACCTTAACCTAACCTGCACAGTATTTATATCTAACCTTTATGACGTTCTAATCTAACCTTGCGTTCCTAAGTCTTAAGATAACTCTAAATAAGGGGAAATAATCGAGTGTCTAAACCTTCACCTAACCTAACCTAACAAAGTATTTAAATCTAACCTTTATGACGTTCTAATCTACCCTTGCGTTCCTAAGTCAAGACGTTCTAATCTACCCTTTGCGTTCCTAAGTCAGATTAAAAGAGCTCTAAATAGGATAAAAAATACCCTAGTCAGTATTTACCTTAACCAAACCTGCACAGTATTTATATCTAACCTTTATGACGTTCTAATCTACCCTTGCGTTCCTAAGTCGAGAACTCTAAAATGGGGAAATAATCGAGTGTCTAAGCCTTCACCTAACCTAACCTAACAAAGTATTTAAATCTAACCTTTATGACGTTCTAATCTACCCTTGCGTTCCTAAGTCTGAAGAGAACCCTAGTGACACCCTATGCCCACCCTAAGACATACATAAAAATACCTTTCTCCATATAAGAAAACACCCTGAAATGAACTAGAAAAGGTGATGGCGAGAAGTGTGCATGAATTTACAGACATAATAGAAAGGAAATAGAGAAGCCACTATTTCCCTCTTCTTTGGCATTAAATCAATCAATCCCCTTATAAGAATAGACACGTAACCCCTTGAGACCCAGAACGTAATTTCCATTGTAATTTAGGTACCATTAGACGATTTTTAGTGACTATAAGCAATATTTTATAGATGTGACCTGTTTAGTATCCTTGTCGACTAACTAATTTGGTATATTCAGTTAGTTTTCGTTATTTTATGGCTAAGAACAGATGATTTTTTATAGCCAAGGAAAGATCTGGGTGTGAAGGGGTTAAAATGGACTAGAAGAGGTGATAATAGTGGTGAGAAGTGTGCATGAATTTAAAGCAAGACTAGATATATATAGATACTGAGACAAGGCCACAGAAATATACCTCTAGCCCTATATGCTAAAATTAGGTCGCTGAGGAAACGAGGTTATTATATATCATTCGTCTTCTTGTGTGCATGAATTTAAAGATAGACTTGATAGATAGATATACGGAGACAAGACCAAAGGAATATATCTCACCGCCTGTATGCTAAAATTAGGTCGCTGAGGAAACGAGGTTATTCTATATCATTCGTATTCTTGTGTGCATGAATTTAAAGATAGACTTGATGGATAGATATACGGAGACAAGACCAAAGGAATATATCTCACCGCCTGTATGCTAAAATTAGGTCGCTGAGGAAACGAGGTTATTATATATCATTCGTATTCTTGTGTGCATGAATTTAAAGATAGACTTGATAGATAGATATACGGAGACAAGACCATAGGAATATATCTCACCGCCTGTATGCTAAAATTATAGGGTTTTTTTAACGAGGCAAAAATCCTGACCCCTTGCTGCTTACTGACTGATATTTGATGCCAGGAGAAGGGAATACTACGCTTCTTCTTAATTTCAGCTGTATTTTATCATAGTTAACCATATTATCAAGTAAACATGAGGCATCATTTTAAGCATGAGACCTTAAGATAACGGAATTTTTTGCCTCGTTAAAATAATAGACTATAGCCAACTGAGGTAAGGGTAGATTTGAAAGGTAGAAACAGAGTAGTAGTATTTTCATCACTACTAATGCCCTGTTTCTACCCATTCTTTCTGGGTATGCACGAGAATTCCTTGAGCCCTGTATGCTATATTAGGTCACTGAGGAAACTAAGTCATTCTATATCATTCGTATTCTTGTGTGCATGGATTTATAGAAAGAACTAGATAGAGATATGGAGACCAGAGACCACACGAGACCTTCCCTTCCCTCTCTCTTCCTCCCCTTTCCTTCTCCTTCTCTCTCTCCCCTTCCTTCCTCCCCCTCTCTCTCTCCCCAATCACCCTACATATCTCCTCTCCCCTTCCTTCTCTCCCCTCCCTCTCCCTCTCTCCTTCTCCATCACCCTACACACATCTCTCCCTTCTTTCCTTCCCTCCCTTCCCTTTCTCTACCTCCCCAATCACCGTATACACATCTTCCCTTCCCTCTCTTCCCCTCTTACTCCCCTATCACCTTATACACATCTCCTCTACCTTCCTTCTTTCCCCTCTCCCTCTCTCTTTCCTTCCCTTATCACCCTAAACACACTTCCTTCCTTCCTTCCTTCTCTCCCTTCCTCCCCTACACACACACACTTCTTACCCTCCCTTCCTTCCTTCTTTTCCCCTCTCCCTCTCTCCTTCCCTCCCTTCCTTCCTTCTTATCTCTCTCTCTCTCTCTCTCTCTCTCTCTCTCTCTCTCCTCTCTCTCCTCTCTCTCTCTCTCTCTCTCTAGCTTCTCCTATCACCCCATACACACTTCTTACCCTGCCTTCCTTTCCCTCCTCTCTCTCTCCTCTCCTTCCCTCTCCTCTCCTTCCTTCCCTTCCTCTCTCTCCTCTTCCCTCCCTCTCTCTCTCTCCTTCCCTCCCTCTCTCCTCTCCTTCCCTCCCTCTCTCTCTCCTTCCCTCCCTCTCTCTCTCCTTCCCTCCCTCTCTCTCTCCTTCCCTCCTCTCTCTCCTTTCCTCCCCTCTCTCTCCTTCCCTACTCTCTCTCTCTCTCCTCTCCTCCCCTCTCTCTCTCCTTCCCTCCCCTTCCCCTCTCTCTCCTTCCCTCCTCCCTCTCCCTCTCCTTCCCTCCCTCCTCTCTCTCCTTCCTTCCTTCCTTCCTTCCCTTCCTCTTCCTTCTCCTCCCCCCCCCCCGCTCATCACCTCTCATCACTCCTCATTCTCTGCTATTGACCCTCATTCCATGTAGCCTCTCATTAGGTCATTACTCGAAGGTGTCCTGCGGCGTCTGTCCTGACCCTCGCCTTCCGTCTTCTCATTGTGGTAGGGAGAAACGAGGTCAAATTTTCCTTCCTTCCTTCTCTCCCTTATGAAACAGGGTCAAAATTTTCCCTTCCTTCTTCTCTCCCTTTCTTGACCTCACCTCCCATCCTGACTCTTGTGGAAGGGGGAAACGAGGTCAAATTCCCTCTTTCCCTTCTTCTCTCCCTTTTATGTCTCTTGTGGAAGGGGGAACCGAGGTCAAAAATACCCTTCCTTTCCTTCCTCTCCCTTCCCTGACTCTTGTGGAAGAAGGAAACGAGGTCAAAATACCCTTCCTTTCCTTCCTCTCCCTTCCCTGACTCTTGTGGAAGGGGGAACCGAGGTCAAAATACCCTTCCTTTCCTTCCTCTCCCTTCCCTGACTCTTGTGGAAGGGGGAAACGAGGTCAAAATACCCTTCCTTTCCTTCCTCTCCCTTCCCTGACTCTTGTGGAAGGGGGAAACGAGGTCAAAATACCCTTCCTTTCCTTCCTCTCCCTTCCCTGACTCTTGTGGAAGGGGGAAACGAGGTCAAAATTCCCGCTTCCCTTCTCTCCCTTATGGAACGGGGTCAAAATTCCCTCCCTTCCTCCTTCTCTCCCTTTCCTGTTTCTTGTGGAAGGGGGAAGCGAGGTCAAAAGTCCCTCTCTTCCTTCTCTCCCTTATGGAACGGGGTAAAAATTTCCTCCTCTCTCCTTCCTCTCCCTTATGGAAGGAGGAAACAAGATCAAAGCACCCTTCCTTCCTCTCTCCCTTTCCTGTTTCATTTAGAACAGGGTCAAAAATTCCTTCTTCCTTCCTTTCCCTTCCCACTTTCATCCCTCCCTTCCTTCTTTGTTCCTTGCCTTTCCCTTCCTTTCCCTTCCCACTTGTATCTCTCTCTCTCTCTCTCTCTGTTCCTTTCTCTTCCCTTTCTCTTCCTCTCCCTTCCTCCTTTGTTCTCCTTTCCTTC
>JACEEZ010003261.1:85000-170000 GCA_016584305.1 Chionoecetes opilio
TAAGGGTATATAATATCCTACCCCTCTAATTATATATACTCTTAATAGGGACTATTAAATAGGGCATTAATTACAAGGCTGTGAAGAGAGGGATGGCATAGCAAAGAAGTGAGGGATGAGAGGCTGGGCAAGGAAGGGGAGACAGGAAGACTGGATGACAAGGAAGTGGAGAGACGGAAGGAAGAATAGATGGGAAACTAGGAAGGGAAAAGATGGCAAAGGGAAATATGGGTGACTGGGAGAGGAGGAAATGGGAGAGAAATGGGAGGATGGAAAGTATTGCTTTTTATACTTATTACTACTCCCCTTCCCCCATCCCACTAAATCCTTCCCATCCCTCTTCCATCCCATCCCACTATGTTTAGCTCTACCCCATCCCATCCCATCCCTTCAAATCCCACTGTCTGCCACCCTCACCCATCCCACTAAACCCTTCCCATCCCACTATGTTTACCTCCACCCCATCCCATCCCATCCCTTCAAATCCCACTGTCTGCCACCCTCACCCATCCCACTAAATCCTTCCCATCCCTATTCCATACCATCCCACTATGTTTACCTATTTCCCATCCCATCACTTTAAATCCCACTGTCTGCCACCCTCACCCATCCCATCCCACTATGTCTACCTCTACCCCATCCCATCCCATCACTTCAAATCCCACTGTCTGCCACCCTTCCCCATCTCATTAAATCCTACCCATCCCACTATTTCTACCCCCACCCCATCCCATCCCTTCAAATCCCACTGTCTGCCACCCTCACCCATCTCATCCCACTATGTTTACCTCCATCCCATCCCATCCCTTCAAATCCCATTGTCTGCCACCCTCACCCCATCCCACTAATCCTTCCCATCCCACTATGTTTACCTCCATCCCATCCCATCCCTGTTCCATCCCTTCAAATCCCATTGTCTGCCACCCTCACCCCATCCCACTAATCCTTCCCATCCCTATTCCATCCCATCCCACTATGTTTACCTATTTCCCATCCCATCACTTTAAATCCCACTGTCTGCCACCCTCACCCATCCCATTAAATCCTTCCCATCCCTATTCCATCCCATCCCACTATGTTTACCTCCACTCCATCCCATCTCTTCAAATCCCACTGTCTGCCACCCTCACCCATCCCATTAAATCCTTCCCATCCCACTATGTCTACCTCTACCCCATCCCATCCCATCACTTCAAATCCCCCTGTCTGCCACCCTCACCCATCCCACTAAATCCTTCCCATCCCATCCCACTATGTTAACCTCTACCCCATCCCATCACATCCCTGTTCCATCCCTTCAAATCCCAGTCTGCCACCCTCACCCATCCCACTAAATCCGTCCCATCCCACACTACCTATCCCCTCCCCATCCCATCCCATGTATTCATCTACTAATCTATTTTTATTTCTATCCTTGCAGATGATTGGCTCCTGAGAGATGACGTCACGAGCCTCACAGCCAATGGGGGAGTCTTGCCTTCTGCCGTCACCAACGTAAGCAAACTGATGCACTGTGACGTCACGCGGAGGCATGACGTCACGGCAGACACTCATGACGTCACGGCAGGCAAACGGTAAACAAAGATGGACCGAAAACCCGAAAACTTTAGCAAATTCCCAACACTAAGAAAAAATGTTCCTATTTTTTTCTTTTTTACAACGATATGTAACTTTTTCATATTTTTGTTGACTTTTTTACAACGTCGCGTAACTTTTAAGACAATAGTTAAGGTAAAAATAACTAATATGGTGTTAATTTCTGACACATTAACACTGAACGTTGATATTTTTTTGACTCTTTTACAATGACACGTAACTTTTAGGACCATTATTAATACAAAAAACCTGTAAATGGTGTAAATTTCTGACACATTTACACAGAGCGTTGATAATTTTTTTACTTTTTTACAATGACGTAACTTTTAAGACTATTATTAATATAAAAAACCTGCAAATGGTGTAAATTTCTAACACAAGAAGACAGAACGTTCATATTTTTATCTTTTTTACGATACGTAACTTTTAAGACAATAACTAATATAAAAAAACCTGTAAATGGTGTAAATTTCTAACACAAGAAGACAGAACGTTCATATATATACCTTTTTTACAACGTCGCGTGAATTTAAGACAATAATTAATGCTAAAAAACCTATAAAATGGTGTAAATTCTCGATACATTAAGATAAAACATTCATATATTTTTTTACTTTTGCAATGACACGTAACTTTTAGGACAATAATTAATACAAAAAACCTAAAAAACTGTAAATTCTCGATGCATTAAGATAAAACATTCATATTTTTTCTCTTTTACAATGACACGTAACTTTTAAGACCATTATTAATATAAAAAACCTGTAAATGGTGTAAATTTCTAACACAAGAAGACAGAACGTTCATATATTTACCTTTTTTACAACGTCGCGTGAATTTAAGACAATAATTAATGCTAAAAAACCTATAAAACTGTGTAAATTCTCGACACATTAAGACAAAACATTAATATTTTTTACTTTTTTACAACGACACGTAACTTTTAAGACAATAATTAATGCTAAAAAACCTTTAAATTGTGTAAATTCTCGACACATTAAGATAAAACATTCATATTTTTTCTCTCTTTAGCAATGACACGTAACTTTTAAGACAATAATTAATACAAAAAACCTGTAAATGGTGTAAATTTCTAACACAAGAAGACAGAACGTTCATATATTTACCTTTTTTACAACGTCGCGTAACTTTTAGGACAATAATTAAAACAAAAAACCTGTAAAATGGTATAAATTCTAGACACATGAAGACAAAACCTTAATATATTTTACTCTTTTGCAATGACACGTAACTTTTAAGACAATAATTAATGCTAAAAAACCTATAAAATGTTGAAATTTCACACATTAAGATAAAACCTTAACATTTTTTTAACTCTTTAGCAATGACGAGTAACTTTACGAAACTAATTAACATAAAAACCCCGTCAATAATGAGGTTTAGAAGCGTTGTGAGGCTGCGGTGAGGTGCCTAAAAATAGCCCCGCGGATTTGCCACAGTCCAAATACCTAACAAAATGGAGGAGGCTGGATAGGGTGCCAGAGAGTGCCAGGCAGTTCATTCCTTACCCTGTGCCGCCTCAGCTACCTTGCCTCAGTGCCGCTCTGGACTGGGCATCGAGAGCACGTTAGCATGTGTCCTTCTGTGTCATTTGTATCAATTTTTTTTTTCTCTCTCTTCAGTTATCTGCACTTTTTCTGTAACTAAATTTTTTTTTTTTTTTTTTCGTCAAGGATATTATTTTTCGGGACTGGTTTTTATTTCTAGTTTTATTTCTATCATCAGTTCTCTTCATTTTCTCAGTAACTACTTTTTGAATTTTTTTTTCGTCAAGGATGTCATTATTATTATTACTGGTTTTCATGTATAGTCTTATTTTTATCATTAGTTATCGTTATTTTCTTAGTTAATTTAGTTTTTTGGTTAATTGTTAAGCCTCCTGTGTCGTTATTATTATTATTACTAGTATTTATTTCTGTTCTTATTTCTATCATTAGTTATCGTTAATTTCTTAGTTAATTTTGTTTTTTTGTTAAACCTCCTGTGTCGTTATTATTATTACTATTATTTATTTCTGTTCTTATTTTTATCATCAGTTATCGTAATTTTTTCAGTTAAATTATATCTGGGTTTTAGTTAAGGGTATTATCATCGTAAGGATAAGGCATAGGTATAGGTGTGGGGGGGGGTGTGTGTGTGGGGGGGGGGGGGGGGGTGTTTTGTGTGTGTGTGGTGTGTGGTGTGTGTGTGTGTGTGTGTGTGTGTGTGTGTGTGTGGTGTGTGTTGTGTGTTTCTCATTTACGTTTAAGTGAAATATACGATTAGAATTCCACTTTTCAAGACCATGTATTCAATATTCTCTTTTTTCCCTGATTTCAACGCTGTCTTGAGTCTCTAAAACGTCTTAACATGTTACTTATTTTAGCATATTTCACTATTATCTACCTTCTATTTTTCATGGTAATAAACCTTTTTTTATAACTTATTATAACCACACAACCCTTGCTACCTCTCCTCAAAACAGTCTCGTTCAGGAGTTCCCAAAGGGATCAATATCGAACTCCAGGGGTTCGATAAATGCCTTGAGGGTTCAAAAATGGGTTGATAAATGCCTAGAAGCCCTAGATGGTCAAACGGGGATCGATAAATACCGAAAAGTTGACTGGAGATTAGTCAAACATTTGGAATTGGTAGCTGACATTCAGACAGGTTTGATATAACATAATATACTACGGGGGGGGGCACTCAGTAGAGCGCATACCTCCGCCCGAATATTTCATCAATTATATATATACACTCAGTATGAGCGCATACCTCCGGCCGAATATTTCATCAATTGGTTGCCATGGCAACAGTTGTCAATAGATTTCATCCAAAATTAAATCAGTTCTTCCTTATACCAAATAGACTTGGTATACCGAGTTTGGTCCAAATCTATTCGTAACTTTTCGAGAAATCCTGTACACTAACAGACAGACAGAACACAGACAGACAGACAGATCGGGGTGAAAACATAACCCCTCCAACTTTGTTGGCGGAGGTAAATATATATTATGGTGTTATATACTACTACTATACTACTATACTACTACTACTACTACTACTACTACTACTACTACTACCACCACCACCACCACCAGCTATACTAGTAGTAAAAAACAATAATAAAAAATATAGGTACAGTAATGTTAAAAATAATACAAAAGAAATATTATAAGATATTTCTTTTATATTATTTTAAACATTACTGTATCTATGTTTTTTACTATTATTTTCTTACTAATAGTACTGGTAGTTGTAGTAGTAGTAAGTAGAATAAGAAGTAAGAAGTAATACTAGTAGTAGTAGTAGTAGTAGTAGTAAGTAGAAGTAGAAGTAGAAGTAGAAGTAAAGTAGAAATAGAAGTAGTAGTAATAGTAGTATGGGTGTCAACCATAGCCATTGGTGAGATGAGTGGTTTCATTATTTTGTTATTTCATTTTACAATGCTTGGGTTTTAAGGAGTTTTAATGTATCAGATAGTAAGATACACAAGGAGGGAGCCTGTATTGTCGGTGGTTTGATAGTAGAAGATGTGTATGAGTTAAAATACCTAGTGATTATTAATGTTATGGAGTGGCTTGAGATACAACGTCCGTATTCCAGTTGTGATTGTGTAGATACTGCCGCGGTTATAGATAAGGTAACCAGATGGCCCTTATGTGATGTATGGTGTGGCTTGGTGCCATGTTGACGTATAGGAGACCAGCATCACCCAGTAAAAGGGAAATTATGGATATTCGCATATGTTTGATAGGGAAACATACACACTCAGAAATGGTGGGTATATGAAGGGTAGAATTGTTACCTCGCACCATCAGTACCCTTTTTATACCCTATGTCCAGGCTGGAGGGTAGATGCTGCTGATTATACCCTTCATCTACCCTTTATCTACCCTTTTTAGACGAGAGGGATGAGAAAGGGTATATTTGGGGTTGGAAAAGGGTAGATTTAGGGTTACAAAAGGGTATATTTGTAAGGGTAGAAAAAGGGTAGCAGTATTTCATCACTACAAATACCCTTTTTCTACCCTTTTCCTACCCTTCTTTTCTAAGAGTGTAGGGTGCAATAGGGATTTATAATTGAAGTAATCAGCAAACTAACTTTTTTTGTTTAATTCAGATTTCAAAATGTTCTCAAAATATGTAAGGGAAATATGTACCCCTTACATATTTCGAGAAAAATGTTGAAATTTCGAATTTAATTAAAATTTGTCCATAATGTATTCTTGGCATGCTGAACACGAATCTGGAGGCAGTTTTCTGATGACTTCAATTCTATGGATCCCTTAGAATTTTCCAAAAAAATCTAGTATATTTGAATAACTAAAAACCTATGAGGTGTACGTCAAATATGTATAGAACATCAAATATAGAACAGGCAAATACCTTTCTATGAGATATGGTATATTCCGTTTTGAAATCTACTAATCGATAAAAAATATTTTGATATATTTTGTAATTTGATTTTTCTACTAAACATCAATGTTCACAGAAAGTGTATGGAGTTAAATGGATTAGTGACTGTAGCATTGTAGCACATTACTGTAGCATTGGACAAAACTGATCAGCCGTCATAACTGTTACTGCAAAGATTCACAGATCACTTCATCCTCATTCCCTTCAAGCCTCGTCAGTCTTTGTCTCTGTTCTCACATCGGCCTCAACTAACAGCCCACTTTATAATTGTTACTCATGGGTAATATAGTTTAGCTTTACGCGTATTGAAGTGACGATCTATATATAGTGACTACGTACTCTATATTTACCTGCCCTGTCTCCTTCCACGCTGATAAAAAACATAACTTTCGCACACACACACACACACACATACACACACACACACACACACACAACACACACACACACACACAACCTAAAAGAATACTAGAAATGAAGGCAATGCGATAGAAAGACATGATCCATATTTATAAGGAATGAAGGAAGTGTAAAGAAAGCGAGGAAAGAAAGAACTGAATGAAGGGCAGAAAGGGACATCATATGCATTATCATTATCATCATATTGAGAAGCAGGATTTATGCCTACACACTCAGAAATAAGGGGTATATTAAGGGTAGAATTGTTACATCACACCATCACTACCCTTTTTAAACCCTATGTCCAGGCTGGAGGGTAGATGCTGCTGATTATACCCTTCATCTACCCTTTATCTACCCTTTTTAGACGAGAGGGATGAGAAAGGGTATATTTGGGGTCGGAAAAGGGTATATTTAGGGTTGCAAAAGGGTATATTTGGGGTCGGAAAAGGGTATATTTAGGGTAGCAAAAGGGTATATTTGTAAGGGTAGAAAAAGGGTAGCAGTATTTCATCACTACAAATACCCTTTTTCTACCCTTTTCCTACCCTTCTTTTCTAAGAGTGTATAAGAGTAGGTACGTTCCCAATCTAAAATGTTACGTGAAAATTGTTTTAGTTCTTTGCTTTCATAAAAAAAATTCCCACGACTATATTTTCCCTACATATCTACACACTTCCTTCCACTTATTTCTTTCCTTTTCTTTCATTTTTCTTTTCCTGGAGATTTTCTTTTGTTCATATCAGGCTATTGGTCCTCACTAGTCTTCTCTACAAATTTATCTCCTCCACTTCATCTCCCCTCGTACACTCTTAGAAAAGAAGGGTAGGAAAAGGGTAGAAAAAGGGTATTTGTAGTGATGAAATACTGCTACCCTTTTTCTACCCTTACAAATATACCCTTTTGCAACCCTAATTATACCCTTTTCCAACCCCAAATATACCCTTTTCCAACCCCAAATATACCCTTTCTCATCCCTCTCGTCTAAAAAGGGTAGATAAAGGGTAGATGAAGGGTATAATCGGCAGCATCTACCCTCCAGCCTGGACATAGGGTATAAAAAGGGTACTGATGGTGCAATGTAACAATCCTACCCTTAATATATCCCTTATTTCTGAGTGTGTATACCTGTCTCTCGAAGTATCTCCTACGCCCTCCTCCATCTCAAGAAATATAATTATCTCGAAGAGTCGCTTATATTCACTTCATTAATAGCTTCTGTAACACTCTGTATCATTCTCTTTCTTAGTTCTTTACGCCTTCAATCGATGTTTTGTTTTTCTATAGGGGACTTGTCAAGGCATGAACAAGATTTGGCGTATTTTGGATCACATCAACTTCTTTCTTGCGCTTTTTTTCTTCCCATTACTGCGTTCTTTTCGTCTCTTTAGGAGTGGGTTGCGGTGTTTAGCATGATTTAGTTATTTCTGTAGCTACACTCCTACACTCCCATTTAACAGGTAGCCATCTTTTCACACGCCCAATATCTATTTTACTCTTACATACATAACTACATTCCTTGATTTTACAAATTTCTCCGGTGATATCATACTTGTCTAGGAAATTACCAGTTGTAAAAAGGTTTGTTCGTTATTGCTTTTAAGGACGTAAGCGTTTTGTGAATCGATTGTGATAGCCGATTGATGATAACAAAAATATGCAGTGTGTTGAAGAGGATCTGGCAGCATTGAAGAGGTTGAGGTAATGGATAGATATATGTGAGAGAAAAAAATAGGTTGAGGTAATGGATAGAGATAGTTGGAGGCGCAGCATTGATTAAAACCGGATTTTAATAGATCGATCTTGTACTTAAGTTTTCTACGTTTCAATACATATATATACTACTTGCATTGCGGCTGTGAAAATAGTTATAGGTGGTTCTCCTACTATTATCGATATTGATAGGTAATTCGTCTTTTATGTTATTACTTCCATACAGGAAATATCTCAGTTAACGACAGGCTTTATTTTAGCGAGTAGTTGATTTGAGCTACGTTTCAATACATACAAATACTTACATTGCGGCTGTGATAATAAGCATAGGTAGTTCTTCTACTATTATCGTTATTGGTAGGTAATTCGTCTTTTATGTTATTACTTCCATACAGGAAATATCTCAGTTAACGACAGGCTTTATTTTAGTGAAGAGTTGATTTGAGCTACGTTTCAATGCATACAAATACTTACATTGCGGCTGTGATAATAAGCATAGGTAGTTCTTCTACTATTATCGTTATTGATAGGTAATTCGTCCTTTATGTTATTACTTCCATACAGGAAATATCTCAGTTAACGACAGGCTTTATTTTAGTGAAGAGTTGATTTGAGCTACGTTTCAATGCATACAAATACTTACATTACGGCTGCGATAATAAGCATAGGTGAGTTTCCTTCTACTCTTCTTGATATTGGTATGAAATTTATCCTTTGTTTTTTACTTACATACACGAAATATAACTTAGCTAACAACAGGCTATTTTTAGTGAGTAGTTGATTTGAGCTACGTTTCAATACATACAAATACTTACATTACGGGTGCGATAATAAGCGTAGGTGAGTTTCCTTCTACTCTTCTCGATACTGGTATGAAATTTATCCTTTGTTTTTTACTTACACACAGGAAATATATCTCAGCTAACGCTCAGCTTATACTTGAGTTTTCTACCTTCATATTTCAATACAGATATACTTTCATTGCGTCCGTGAAAATAATTATAGTTGTTTTTCCTTATACTATTGTCGATATTGGTAGGTAATTCGTCCTTTGTTATTACTTTACATACAGGAAATATATATCAGGTAACGACAAGCTCTTTTTTAGTGAAGAGTTGTTTTGCACTATACTTCAATACACACAAATACATCCATTGCGGGTGTGATAATACTCATAGGTGGTTCTCCTTGTACTATTATCGCTATTGGTAATGTGATTCATCCTTTATGTCATCACTTTACATACAGGAAATATCTCAGCTAACGACACTTTTTTAGTGAAGAGTTGGTCTGAGCTACATTTCAATACATACAAATACATCCATTGCGGCCGTGATAATACCCATAGACGGTTTTCCTTGTACTATTATCGATATAGATATGTAATTCGTACTTTGTCTTTACTTACATACAGGAAATATCTCGGCTAACGACACTTTTTTAGTGAAGAGTTGGTTTGAGCTACATTTCAATACATACAAATACATCCATTGCGGCTGTGATAATTCCCATAGACGGTTTTCCTTGTACTATTATCGATATTGGTAGGTAATGTACTTCAATAATCAAACTTAAATATAACTATCGTGTACTTAACTCTTCTACGTTTCAATATAGATATTCTGATTGCGATTAGACTTCCATTGCGGCCGTGAGAATTATAGGAACTGTTCTCTCTACTATCACTACTTATAGTATCGGTATTAGTATGAAATTCGTCCTTTAGGCTTTTACTTATAGACAAGAATTATATCACAGGTAACAACAGGCTTTCTTAAACGAGTAGCATGTTAGCGCTATACTTCAATACATACAAATACTTCCTTGCGGCTGTGAGAATAAGCATAGGTGATTTTCTTTATACTGTTATCGATATTGCCATGAAGTTAGTCCTTTATGTTATTAGTTTGTACGTAGGAAATATATCTCAGTTAATGACAGGCTCTTTCTTAGTGAGTAGTATGTTAGCAGTACACAGGTGAGCGTTGACGGAGAGCGCCGCCCTGTCGTGGCTGTTGCGGGATGTACACACGCCTCGGCCATTTTGTGAGCAGCCACCCACACACACACGCGTACACACATACACACACACATAACACACACACACACACAACACATACACACACACACACACACGCGTACACACACACACATACGTAGACGCCAGGAATGAGCTAGAAGTGAAAGATAGAAGTGCGTATTAATTAGAAGAAAAACTAGATGTATATAGATAGATATGGAAACAGGACCACACGAGTATAGCTAAGGCCCTGTATACTAGAACTAGGTATACTAGGAAAACACACACACACGCACACACACACACACATACACACACACACACACATATACACTGTTTCCCTTATCTAAGCTCAATATAGGACCTAGGCTTGACTTAGTTATATATACATCCTTTTTACTATCGCTATGAACAAGGTAGTGAGAGATGCTATGGCTCCGTTACCACCAGTGTAGCTTATTTCCCGTATATCACAACTCACAACTATTAAGTCAAGATTAATATACATACTATATATCAAGTCTATAGATCTGGTATAAAGTAATAAGGTTATAGGTAAACACACACGTCTCTCAAGTCTTGTTTCACTTAAGACTTCATAAATTACAACCCATCATTTATTACAGGTTGTGAAGAGGGTTGTGATGCGGCCTTCTTATTACACGCCCACAACCCACACGCCCATGACCCCTCCGCCCACGACCCATACCTGGCTATCAAGAGTTCAAGTTCAAGCCAAAGACAAGCCGAGGAAGATCTGTGACAACCAAGCCATTCCTCCATCTTGGTTTTGACGGTAACATTATGACGTTTATGGTGAGGCGACACGACTCATCTATTGGTAACAGTCAGTATGATGAATTACCCTCATTATATAGGCAGCTCATTATATCAAGTAAGTGTAATGATTAAGGTAGTTATTAATGGAATAGAAGTTAGATTTAAAGTTAGTGTAGTTAGTTAGAATTCTAGTTAGTGTTAATATTTGAAGGTTGAGGAAAGTTGTATCTTGTAAATGTTATGGAGACGAAGTGATTGGATAGTTGTAATACGGCCTCTTGTAGCTTCCTTATTTTCTTATGTTCTTAACCCCTTGAGACCCAGAGCGTAATTTCCATTGTAATTTGGGTGCCATTAGACGATTTTTAGTGACTATAAGCAATATTTTATAGCTATGACCTGTTTAGTATCCTTGTCCACTAACTAATTTGGTATATTCAGTCACTTTTCTAAATTTTATGGCTCGACAACATACAATTTTTTTATAGCAAAGGAAAGATCTGGGCGTGAAGGGGTTAATACAAGGAATGCAAAGGAGGTCTTGAGGGATGGGAGAGGAAGGGGATGAAGGGGAAGGAAGGGAAGGAAGAGAAGAAGGGAAAGGAAGGGTAAGAAGTGATGGGGGAAGGGGAAAAGGAGATGGGAAGGAAGGGAAAGGAAGGGAAGGAAGGGGGAGGAAGGGGAAGGAAGGGAAAGGAGGGGAAGGAAAGGGAAGGAAGGGAAAGAAGGGAAAGGAAGGGGAGGAAGGGAACAAGAGATGGGGCGGGGAAGCAATGCGCAATGACAGCGACGCACCACCACCACCACCACCACCACGAGAGTTCTGGCGCCGTCCACCAGATGGCACCCTGTCATACGCCACCACCGACTCCCAACGCCCACGATATCCCTGTGTAGCCGCCCACCACGACCCGCTACGGCTGAGGGGCGGTGAGGGGCGCGTGACTGCTGGAGGAGGCGGGGAGTGAGAGCGGGCGGGAACGGGGACTCGGGAAGGCAGAACCGCTACGGCCCGTCTCTTACCCGCCGCTCCGACCCACACGCCGAAGAATCTCCTCTTAAGTGATACAACTAAGGTGCTATTAGTGTTTCCCTTACTATGAAGACCTTTGACTATCTCCCCTTTGAAGTCGTGTAAGGGAAAGACTTAGTGCAATGACGAATACATCAAAAGTGATCTTAAGACTATACGCACACTGGTCCGATCAAAAAACGCAAAAAGGCCCTGTGATATCTATTGCGTTAGTGAGTTCCCTTACTACGAACCCCTTTGAGTATCTCCCCTTTGAAGCCGTGTAAGGGGGAAGACTGTTATAGCGACTACATCAAAAGGGAACAAAGAACACACTGGCCCCATGAAAAAGACAACGCAAATAAGGGCAGTGATATCCATTGCGTTGTTGACCATGAAGGGTATTGCGTCGGAGGGCACAGGACGCTACAAAGTTCTACACAGGATTACAAGCATACAAGTGACATGGCATACAAGCTTCCGTGGGACTTGTGCTTGTAATGCCGTTCCGAGACAAACCCACATCTTAGCGTCTTCCTGCCCTAAATGTCCTAATATGAACGTTCAAAAAAAAAAAAAAAAAAAAAAAAAAAAAAAAATTAAATGTCACGGTGCCAACAAACAACTCGTGCCATGCCCCCCCCCCCCCCCCCCCCCCGAGACAGCCTACACCCTATTGTATTCCTAGAGTTACACCAACGTACCCAAAAAACAATACTTCACTATATGGCACTATAGCCTACAGTGCCACCGGGGACAACTCATACCGCCCCTTTGACCCTCATAAGAGCGTGGTAGCTTCCCATGCTTCGCCCCTAAATTCCCTTTCAACACAGGACATACACTAACGTACCCATAAAAACAATACTTCACTATATGGCACTATAGCCTACAGTGCCACCGGGGACAACTCATACCGCCCCTTTGACCCTCATAAGAGCGTGGTAGCTTCCCATGCTTCGCCCCTAAATTCCCTTTCAACACAGGACATACACTAACGTACCCAAAAAAGCAATACTTCACTATATGGCACTATAGAATACAGTGCCATCGGGGGAAAACTCATACCGCCCCTTTGACCCTCACAAGACCGTGGTAACCTCCCCTTCCTCGCCCCTAACTTCCCTTCACTGCCCCTTCAACACAGAACATACACAAACGTACCCCCAAAAAAAATACTTCACTAAGTGGCTCTACAGAACACAGTGCCAACGGGGACAACTCATACCGCCCTTCGAACCTCCGTAAGACCGTGGTAGCCTCCCCTTCCTCGCCCCTAACTTCCCTTCACTGCCCCTTCAACACAGGACATACACTAACGTACCCACAAAAACAATACTTCACTATATGGCTCTACAGAACACAGTGCCACCGGGGACAACTCATACCGCCCCTTCGAACCTCCGTAAGACCGTGGTAGCCTCCCCTTCTTCGCCCCTCACTGCCCCTTCAACACAGGAGACACCAAACCTCAACCAGCAAGTCTTCCATGTTAAGTGAGTTCCCTGACCTATCTTTCTTTACGACCTCAACGCGCTCAACATGTGTTTTGACCTGGTTTTTGGTCTTGACGTTTGTTTTTTGACCATGGTGGTTTTTTGAAAGGGAAGAAGGGAGATGGGAGAAGGGTGAGGAGAGAAGGGTGAGGAGAGAAGGGTGAGAAGAATGAGGGTAACTATCTCTCTGTACTACCTCAAGGCGCTGGGCATGTGGAATTGACGGGGTTCTAGTTAAGGGGAGAAGGGAGATGGGTGGGGAGACTGGAGGGAAGGAAGGAAGGGAGGGTAGAGGGAGGGAGAGGAGTGTGTGTTAGGAGCGCCTCACAACAGATCTGGGAGCGTTGAGGTCTCTGTGAGTGCGTGTAGGGGAGAGCGGGAGAGCAGAGGCACACGTTGTATTGGTGGGAAGGTTTGTCTGGCTCTCACACTCTCTCCGTCTCACCACTACTAGGCGAGGCACTGAAGGGAAATATGACTGTGTTGATTGATGTTCATGACCTCTAGAACAGCTTAATGTTATAAAAAGTATGAAAAGTCTTAATATATATACTTCTATCTCCTCGTTTTAAGTGAAGTAAACAGTTTCTGACCCCTACAAGGCGAGGCAGTGAAGGGAACTGTGATATGTTGATGTCAGTGAATTCTAGAGAAGCTTAATGTAACAAAAAAGGATGAGAAGTATCAATATTAATTCTTGTATCTCCTCTTCCTCGTCCTAAGTGAACTAAAGATTTTATGACCACTACAAGGCGAGGCAGTGACGGGAACTGTGACTGTGTTGATGTCAGTGAGTTCTAGGGAAGCTTAATGTAACAAAAAAGCATGAAAAGTATCAATATTAAATCTTCTATCTCCTCTTCCTCGTCCTAAGTGAATTAAAGATTTTATGACCACTACTAGGCGAGGCAGTGAAGGGAACTGTGACTGTGTTGATGTCAGTGAATTCTAGAGAAGCTTTATGTAACAAAAAAGCATGAAAAGTATCAATATTAAATCTTCTATCTCCTCTTCCTCGTCCTAAGTGAATTAAAGATTTTATGACCACTACTAGGCGAGGCAGTGAAGGGAACTGTGACTGTGTTGATGTCAGTGAATCCTAGAGAAGTTTAATGTAACAAAAAAGTATGACAAGTATCAATATTAAATCTTCTATCTCCTCATCCTCGTCCTAAGTGAACTAAAGATTTTATGACCACTACTAGGCGAGGCAGTGAAGGGAACTGTGATATGTTGATGTCAGTGAGTTCTAGGGAAGCTTAATGTTGTAAAAAAGACGGAAAAACCTCAATATTAATACTTCTATCTCCTCCTTAGCTTCCTTATTTTCTTATGTTCTCCTCGTCGTCCTCCTAAGTAAACTAAAAGGAAACTATGACAATGTTGATGTTAGTGAATTCTAAAACTGCTTAATGTTATAAAAAAATAGAAGAAAAGTCTTAATTCATATACTAATACCTCCTCTACCTCGTCCTAAGTGAACTAAAGATTTTATGACCACTACTAGGCGAGGCAGTGACGGGAGCTATGACTGTGTTGATGTTAGTGAATTCTAGAACAGCTTAATGTTACAAAAAATAGAAGAAATAACCTCAATATTAATACTTCTATCTCCTCCTCCTTAGCTTCCTTATTTTCTTATGTTCTCCTCCTCCCCGTCCTCCTAAGTGAACTAAAGGCAATCTATGACTATGTTGACTTTCGTGAATTACAGAACAGCTTAAAAAAAAAATGTTATAAAAATATCATGAAGTCTAAATTTATATACTAATATCTCCTCGTCCTAAGTGAACTAAAGATTTTCTGACCACTACAAGGCGAGGCACTGACGGAAACTGTGACTAGGTTGACGTTCATGAATTCTAGAGACGCTTAATGTTATGAAAAAATGCATGAAAAGTCTCAATATTAATGCTTCTTCTGTTACAAAAAAATAATGAAGTCTCAATATTAATACTTCTTCTGTTACAAAAAAATAATGAAGTCTCAATAATTAATACTTCTTCTGTTACAAAAAAATTATTAAGTCTCAATATTAATGCTTCTTCTGTTACAAAAAAATAATGAAGTCTCAATATTAATACTTCTTCTGTTACAAAAAAATAATGAAGTCTCAATATTAATGCTTCTTCTGTTACAAAAAAATAATGAAGTCTCAATATTAATACTTCCTCACTCTACTCATCCTCGTCACCCTAAACATCAATCTCTACATCCACCTCTTCTTTTCTTGTACCTTCTTCCTATGCTCTCTAAATCAAGGCCAGGGGAATAGAATTTCTTTTCCTTGGCCTTGTTCTAAGAGTCTAAATCACTACTATTTCCATCACTACCTTTGTGACAGCTAAGTTAAGTGTATTCGCTCCCTCATTTATGTCTTAATATGTGAAAAATGATAGTTTAAACGTTTAAATTTATTTATAACGTGGTCTCTAAAGGTTTATAATACCATTCTAAATAGTATTCGCTTCTTCTCTATGTTTCGGGATCATAATGGTATAACTGATAAGACGGAAATGAGGGAATTTACAATTCCCAATATTCAAAGTTACGATGTTCAATATAAATGTCGATTCCTGTATACTAACTTCTAATTAATATTGCAGGTGGCCAGAGTGACAAGACCCAAGAAAAACCTGCAGACATCAAAACCAAGACGATACAAGAACCAGAAGGCGTCAAGGGGTGCAGGATGTACCATAGGAATCTTCACACACACGGCAAAGTACCAAGAGTCTGACCAAAATATCCCAAGATTACCAAGTCATAACCAAAATAATCCCAAGGCTGTTCCCCCAATCTCCAAGGGCTGCGACAGACGACCTAACCACACACGACTCTTTCAGATCAGACCCTACACAACAACACGACCTACAAACGACTACCTGATCTAAACTAAACGACCTTCATCACACTATACAGAGCCTACAAAATTGTAAAAAAAAAAAAAAGTTATCCTGTTACTATAAGGAAATTGGTTTGTTAATAGAACTCAAAATTGTTAGATGAAAATTTGGTATTGTATATAAGGTAAATCTGCAAAAAATTGGATATTGACGTAGTGGAAAATTGGAAAAATGTCTCCATATAAGGCCTCCATTGGTACGAAGTTGGTAAAGGTATTGCCCCAAAATTTCAGGTAAGACAATGGTAAATTTTAGAAAACAATATGGACTTCAAATACAAATAAAATCCCAAATCTTAGCTAGTAGATAAAATAATCGAAAATACGCAATGTAAAAAATTTAAGATTAGGAAAATTATTTGTTGTTAAAAATTAATTAAGCACAAAAGTAAAATAGAGTATCATTATGTGTTCTCTCTCTCTCTCTTTCTCTCTCTCATACATTTGAAAGAGAGATAGAGAGAAAGGAAAGATTACACACACATTGATACATGGAGAATTAAAATTAACACATACACACTCACACACACACATTTTCCCTATCTAAGCTCGACATAGTACCTAGGCATGACTGTTAGCTATATCTACATCCTTTTTACTATCGCTACTAACAAGGTGGTGAGAGGAGGACTATGGGTACGTTAGCACCGCGTATCTTTACCTCTATTGCAAGACGTATCAAATCTACGTCAGTTATAGTAATAAAGGTAACTATTCGACAAAGAAAGGCTTGAATGCACTTAGAATGCGCGTTAGTTACTGTTAGAATGTTAGAATGCGCGATAGTTACCGTCAAAAAACGAAAACTGTTCAACTCGTAAGCATTCAAACAAGAGAAAGCGTTCATTAGTTATTTACTAAGCAATATTTTCATGGCCATCAGTGCGTAAATCAAAACACAATAAGGATTACTACACTAACGCAAGCAAACCCGAGTGTCTGTCTGCCTAGTGTAGCATTCGATTCTCCTGTAGACTCAACATTTGGTAAGGTATTTGTTTAACCCCTTGAGACCCAGAACGTAATTTCCATTGTAATTTGGGTACCATTAGACGATTTTTAGTGACTATAAGCAATATTTTATAGCTATGACCTGTTTAGTATCCTTATCGACTAACACATTTGGTATATTTCGATACTTTTTGTAATTTTATGGCTCGACAACATACAATATTTTATAGCCAAGGAAAGATCTGGGCGTGAAGGGGTTAACACACTAACACATAAGAACATAAGAACATAAGAAAGTAAGGAAGCTACAAGAGGCCGTGAGACCTACACGAGGTAGTTCCTGTTACCTAACTCTACCTACATCCACCTCTCTTCCCCATCCATGAATTTATCCAGACTCCTTTTAAAGACCCCAATAGACTCCGCATTGACCACCTGACGACCGAGTCCATTCCAATCATTCACCACCCTATTTGTGAACCAGTTTCTTCCAATTTCCTTTTTAAATCCAGCTTGAAGCCGTTACTTCTCGTTCTACCCTGCTTGCTAACCTTAAAAACTTTTCCTACATCGCCTATATTGTATCCCTTTATCCACTTAAAAACTTATATCAGATCGCCCCTTACTCTACCCCTCTCGAGTGAGTGTAAATATAAAAGTTTCAATCTCTTCTCATAACTAAAGTTACGCATTCCATGAATCATTTTGGACATCCTTCTCTGCACTGATTCTAACACGAGCAAACCCGAGTGTCTGTCTGCCTATAGTAGCATTCGATTCTCCTGTAGACTCAACATTAGGTAAGATATCTGTTTAAAGAACTAAAAACTGCTAGATGAAAATATGCTACTGTATCTCAGGCGAAATCAGCAAAAATTTGGATGTTGACGAAAAATAAAATTGGAATATAACTTGCCATTAGGCCTGAAAATCTCTCCCTTGGTACGTAATTCATAAAGGCGTCATTAATAACCTACGTTAACGCTACAAGTCATAACGCAAAGGCTCGTAATAATCACACTATTTCTTCTATGACTCAAAAAACAATGCAACAAATCTGAACCTTAAGTCTTAACCCCTTTGCCCCAGATCTTTCCTTGGCTATAAAAAATCGTCTGTTGTCAAGCCATAAAATAACGAAAAGTCACTGAATATACCAAATTAGTTAGTGGACAAGGATACTAAACAGGTCATATCTATAAAATCTTGTATATATTCACTAAAAATCGTCTAATGGTACGCAAATTACAATGGAAATTACGTTCTGGGCCTGAAGGGGTTAATGGGGTCATACAGTCCCTACAAAGCAGACATTACACACACGCATGCAATCATATGTTTTCCAATAACCTATCCTTCTCTATCCATTCTATCTTCTCTATACCCTACCTATCCTTTATTGCCCTATTATTACTTATATTCCCTATTATCTATAACTATTCTTTCCTATATTGTCCCTTTCGTCACTCCTATAACTCGAAAATCATTGCTATAACCTGAACCTTAGTCTTAGGGGAGTCATTCACAGTCCCTACAAAGCAGACACTACACAAACGCATGCAATTATATGTTTTCCTATATCTTATCCTTCTCTATCTATTCTCTATCTTATTTATCTTCTCCTAACTCAAACTGAACGTAACCTGTATGACCCAAAAATCAATGCTATAACCTGAACCTTAAGTCTTGGGAGAGGCATACACCGTCCCTACAAAGCAGACACTACACACAGGCACGCTATTATGTGTTTCTATATCTTATCCTTCTCTATCTATTCTCTATCTTATTTATCTTCTTCTAACTCTACCTGAACGTAACCTGTATGACCCAAAAATGAATGCTATAGGCTGAATCTTAGTCTTAGGGGAGTCATTCACCGTCCCTACAAAGCAGACATTACACACACGCATGCAATTCTATTTTTACTTATACCCTATCCTTCTCTATCCATTATCTATCTTCTCCTAACTCGACCCTATCCTTTATTGCCTATCCTGCCTCCTATCCTATTATTACTTCATTCCCATTATTATACCTCTATTCTATCCTATACTACCCTATTACTACTTTATTCCCTATCATTTATACCTCCACCCTATCCTTTATTGCCCTATCATTACTTTATTCCCTATTATTTACAACTATTCTTTCCTATAGTCACTTCCTTTTCTTCGAATCAATACACATTTGTGATAATAGACGCATGGTAATGGATGTATAGATGTAGATTCAGTTGTTTTTTGCTAAGTTTGTGTGGAAATGGCTAAAATCTTTCCTATATGACCTTGATTTTGTGTTTTCCATTTGTTATGTGAAGCATGTTTCGTGTTTTCGTATATTTGACATGTATAGATAGTAGATTCAATATTATTTTTAGTTTGTGTGGAAATGACTAAAATCTTTCCTATATGACCTCGATTTCGTGTTTTCTATTTTTGTACGTATATGTAAAGCATGTTTCGTGTTTTCGTATAGTTTGACATGTATAGATAGTAATTACATTTTATTTTGTTAAGTATGTGTGGAAATGGCTTAAATCTTTCCTATATGACCTTGATTTTGTGTTTTCCAATTTGTTTTATGTGTGTGAAGCATGTTTCCTGTTTTCGTATAGTTTGACATGTATAGATAGTAATTACATTTTCCTTTTAGTTTAAGTAGAAATGGGTAAAACTTTTCTTAAATAACCTCAATCTTGTGTTTTCCATTTTTTAATGTGAAGCATGTCTCGTGTTCTCGTAGAATGTGCTAGGAAATGGCTAAAATCGTATCTATATGACCTTGATTTTGAGTTTTCCATTAACTATATACTTGTGAAGCATGTTTCGTGATCTCGTATAATTTGTCATAAAGTTTGAGTTGGTGTCCTTTTTCTCTATTATATTGTTCTATATAAAGCTAGAGTGAATGTTCTGATCTCCTTTGTATGTTATGTAATTCTATCTTATAACATCAGTAAGTTTCCTGTTTTTCTCCCTAACCACGGCGAGTTATATGTCTGGTTCGCATGACACTTTTATTTGTCTCCTTGCCTGCCCCAAACCTTGTCTTTCTCTACAAGTCTGACACTATCCTACTTGTCTTTCTCTACAAAAGTCTGACACTATCCTACACTCTTAGAAAAAAAGGGTAGGAAAAGGGTAGAAAAAGGGTGTTTATAGTGATGAAATACTGCTACCCTTTTTCTACCCTTACAAATATACCCTTTTGCAACCCTAAATATACCCTTTTCAAACCCCAAATATACCCTTTCTCAACCCTCTCGTCTAAAAAGGGTAGATAAAGGGTAGATGAAGGGTATAATCGGCAGCATCTACCCTCCAGCCTGGACATAGGGTATAAAAAGGGTAGTGATGGTGCGATGTAACAATTCTACCCTTAATATACCCCTTATTTCTGAGAGTGTACTTGTCTTTCTCTACAAAAGTCTGACCCTATCCTACTTTTCTGGCCCCAAGTACTTTGACCTCTTTTTGAATGTCTAATAGCACTCCCGTCAGCACTATCCTACCTTTCTGGTCCAATATTTCACCTATCTTGCTTGTCTCAGCACTTGCTCCCCTCCTACCAGCACTGTTTTCATTGCCACTCCCTTTTACATCGTCTATCTGATACCTATGTTATCGCCGTCTTCAGCACGTGTCTCTAGTATAAGCTTGTATGACGTCCCAGCTTTTCATCTGCCTCTCATTATTTCTCTAAGTATCGATAAAGCTTAGTTGTTTGTATGCTTCTAACAGACCTCTAAGTTACCTATTACCTCTGTTACCCAAAGTTACCTCTAAGTTACCTATTACTCCTATGTTATCCCTATGTTACCTATTACCTCTATGTTATCCCTGTTACCCTACGTTACCTCTAAGTTACCTATTACCTTTGTTACCCTAAGTTACCTATGTTACCCTAAGTTACCTATTATCTCTGTTATCCCTGTTACCCTATGTTATCCCTGTTACCCTACGTTACCTCTAAGTTACCTATTACCCCTATGTTATCCCTGTTACCCTAAGTTACCATTATGTTACCTATTACCCCTATGTTACCTCTAAGTTACCTATTACCCCTATGTTATCCCTGTTACCCTAAGTTACCATTGTTACCTATTCATATGCATTTTTTTGTCATAGTATTTCGTACAAGTATTTCCACAGCCTGTCTTTTACTAAGCCTCTAAAAATTAACTTATTTCTCCTGTCCTTTACTAAGCCTCTAAAATTTTACTTATTTCTCCCTGTTATTTTTTCACTCATAGCATTTTCTAAAAGTATTTCCGTAACCTATCCTTTAGTGTATCTCTATTAGTTACCTCTCCGTATGTTGTGTTTCATTAGTAATCCTGCAAAGTCCACTATGTGTTCCTAGATTATGTATTAGTTAGCATACCTGGGAAGAGCTTTTTAGTTACTCGTTATAAGCTATATTGTTCTATATAAAGCTATAGTTGCTGTTCTTTTTTCCTTTGTATGTTATTCAATCTTATAACATCAGCAAGTTTCCTATTTTTCTCCCTGACTACGGCGAGTTATATCTGTGTGGTTAGCATGACACTTTATGTTTTGTCTCCTCACTTGTCTCAAAGCTTCCATCTTTTCAGTAATTTTACCTCTTTATAAATGTCTTAACAGCACTCCAATTAACACTATCCTACTTTTCTGGCCAAAGTACTTTCACCTCTTTTTTTTATCCTACTTTTCTGGCCAAAGTACTTTCACCTCTTTTTAATGTCTAATATCACCGGTTTCGCACCCTTATCCTAAGTCCTGTTAAATATGCTGCCAAAAATACTCTGTCTGTTTTTTGTTCACAGTACTACCCAAAAAAGGATGACAGAGGTACTTTCTAGTCCTCTAACCTACAAAAAACTCATTATTTCTAAGTATCTACAAAACTTATTCCTTAGCATGCCTCTAACAGCTCTCTGAATTACCTAACCTGTGTCTGTTTTTTGTTCACATTACTACCCAAACATTATGTCAGAGGTACTTTCTAGTTCTCTAACCTTGCAAAAAAAATTATTATTTCCAAGTATCTACAAAACGTATTCCTTAGCATGCCTCTAACAGCTCTCTGAATGACCTAACCATTACCCTTACACCACCCTTGTCCCTAAGACCCTAAAACAATGCCACAGATACCCTCTCGTTCCAACAGATACCCCTCCTTCAACAGATACCCTCTCGTTCCCACAGATATCCTCCCGTTCCCACAGATATCCTCTCGTTCCCACAGATACCCTCCCGTTCCCTAACCTGCCCAAAAAGAGGGTCAGAGGTACTTTCTTGTTCCCTAACCACCAAAAACCTTATAAAACCCTTGTCCCTAGCTAGTCAATGCTTTTTGTTCATGGTACTGCCCTAAATCGAGGCCACAGATACCCTCGTTCCCTAACCTGCCCAAAAATGGTATTAGAGGTACTTTCTAGCTCTCTAACCTACAAAACTCTTGTTCCTAGCACTACCTTAGCTACCCCATGCTCTTGTTAAGTACCTCCAAAACGAATCCACAATACCCTCCGTTCCAACCTGCCCAAAAAGGTGACAGAGTACTTTCTATTCCCTAACCTCAAAACCTACCATAACCCTGTCCCTACACTACTAGCTACCATGCTATTTTCGTGTATCCCAAACGAGGCCACAGATATCCTCTCGTTGCCTAACCTGCCCAAAAAGGGTGTTAGAGGTACTTTCTTGTTCCCTAACCTGCAAAACCCTACACATAACCCTCGTCCCTATCACTACCCTAGCTACCCCATGCTTTTTGTTCATAGTACTGCCCAAAATCGATGCCTCAAATACAAGGGTTTCTTCCCTATTCTTCCCTAACCAGCAAAATCCTTATAAAACCCTTGTCCTTACCACTACCCTAATTACCCCATGCTTTTTTGTTCGTGGTACTGCCCAAAACGAGGCCACAGATACCCTCCCGTTCCCTAACCTGCCCAAAAAGGGTGTTAGAGGTACTTTCTCGTTCCCTAACCAGCAAAACCCTATAAAACCCTTGTCCTTACCACTACCCTAGTTACCCCACGCTTTTTGTTCATGGTACTGCCCAAAATCGAGGCCACAGATACTTTCTCGTTCCCTAACCTGCCCAAACATGGTATTAGAGATACTTTCTAACTCTCTAACCACAAAACTCTTAATATAACCCTTATTCCTAGCACTGCCCTAGCTAACGCATGCTTTTGTTCATGGATACTGCCCCAAAACGATGCCACAGATACCCTTGTTCCCTAACCTGCAAAACCCTTATAAAATCCTTGTCCCTAGCACTCCCTGATCCACACACCCTGACCACAACACACACACTATTGACAAGCTGAAAACAAGCAGAAAACAAGCGTCCCAAACATCATACGAAGTCACAAGCATTACAGGGTGAAAACGAATATCATACAAAAATCGGAGTTTATATGGCCATAGAAAAATTAATGATATATTGGCCTTAAATTCATAGTGTAAGTCATATAAGTCACAATAAGTCATACGGTTTATTGAGCTTCAGTTGGTAGTGGTAAATATACGGTAGGAATGTTTACAAGGCCGCCATTGCTGCGTTAATCAGAACAAAACTATGAATCGATTTGTTCTAATATAGTTCAAGATTGTTCTAATATATACTCCATTAATGTAACTAGAAGCACAAAATCCTTATAATTCTCAGGATACATAAGGAAGGAATATCAGATGTCCGCCATTGCTACGCTAATCAGTACAAAACCATGAATCAATTTTCCTAAAACAACCATTTTTTCTAATATATATAACATGATGTTACTAGAACCAGAAAATCCTTAAAATTCAGTTGTTAGAAAAAGATACGGAAGAATGTTTACCATGTCCGCCATTGCTACGTTAATCAGAACCTACGTAAATCATGAATCGATTTTCCTAATACAAGATTTTATTGATATATAAGACCACTGATGTTACTAGGACCAGAAAATCATAGCAATTCTCAAAATACAAAAGGGATATGAGAGGCAACCACGATCTTTGAGGCGAGCGTCGGCCATGACCTTCGCATCACTACTGCCTCCACACCCAAAACCTACCCTATTTTATTTCCTAGAGTCACGTCAGGTCAAGGGACGATACCTAACACCAAAGACCTCTAAGCTGGGTATAATATAAAAGGTGTTAGTGCGTGAGTGGGTAGGCAGGGCGGGTGGGTGGGCGGCGGCGGTATGAGCGAGGCAGCAGGTCGGTAGTAGCGGCGGAGCATCTGGCGTCACTCCTCTCATCACCTGTAGGGCACGACATTCCCTTCCTACCCGTGACCTAGCGTGACCTGGGTCGTGTGGGGGTACATGGGGGTAGGTAAGGGCACGAGGCATCTGGCTAGGTTAGAGACGTCGCTAAATAGGACTGTTTTGTATCGTTTTAGCTACTTTTTCGGGGTTGTTGAAGACGATGCGTACCACGGAACCCCTCCTCCTCCTTCCTCTCCCTTGCAGCAACATGATGACGTAACGCCGCGGCCTGTGTACTGTTTGTCCCGGTGTGAAGTGCCGGGCAGTGCCAAGCTATAGTGCCAAAGTGTTGTTTTTCAGTGCCAGGAAAAGTAGTGTTGTGTTATATGATTTTATAAGAAACTAAGCGATTTGTGGTATATTCTCGTGGGTATTTGATATGTATATACGCAGTGCAAAATAGTGTTTTTTCAGTGCCAGGAAAAGTAGTGTTGCGTTATTTGTGATTTTATAAGAAACTAAGCGATTTGTGGTATATTCTAGTGGGTATTTGATATGTTTATACGTAGTGTGTGTGTGTGTGTGTGTGTGTGTGTGTGTGTGTGTGTGTGTGTGTGTGTGTGTGTGTGTGTGTGTGTGTGTGTGTGTGTGTGTGTGTGTCATACTAGGAATACGTACACGAAAACGGTCATACGATATTATTAAGTGATCCAAAGTTGCTGATTCCATATTATTAAGCCCAAAAATGCTTATTAATCTGATCCGCTCTTAATGTCCTTACCGTGCCGCCATATTGTATAAAAAGGAAAGAGAAAGAAATAGTAGTATATGCAATATGAAAATGTGTAAATAAGTTGTTGCAAAGTGTTACGTGCAGTGGCGAGATGTGTGAAAAGCTTAATTGTGCTAAGTAATAGAAAAGCTTAATAGAAAAAAGTAATAAGAAGGCTTGATTGCAAAGTAAGTAAAAAGCTAATTGTGCAGACTAAAAAGCTTTATTGTGCAAGTAAAAGCTTAATTGTACAAAATAAGTAAAATGCTTAACTGTGCAAAGTAAAAAAGCTGAATTGTGCAAAGTAAAAAGCTTAACTGTGCAAAGTAAACAAGCTAAATTTTCCAAAAGTAAAAAAAAGCTTATTGTGCAAAGTAAAAAGCTTGATTATGCAATGTGTATCAAGTGAACAAGAGGACACAGATAAACAAGAGGAAGAAGAGAACAACGACAAGTGGATACATACACACACACGCACACACAAAAATATAAGGTAAGTGTTATTTTATATATTTTTGAAACGCATTTTTTTCTCCAGTAAATTATGTTCGTTTCCATTCAGTTAAGATATATTTAATAATTCTGTAGGGTATTTACGATCAGTTTAAGTCCTTATTTCTCTTAAAGCTACGGTATTATCAAAGTGTCAAAAAATGAATCGAATATCTCTCCCTAATATATCTTTCTCCAGTAAATGACAGTTAGTATTCATTCAGGTAAGAAATATTTCAAGGTTATATAGGGCGTTTGCGATTAGCCATTTACCTCAAAGCGGTTTATCCTTGGCTCAAAAAATGCAATCAAATATCTCTCCCTAACATTTCTTTCTCCAGTAAATGACAGTTAGTATTCATTCAGGTAAGAAATATTTCAAGGTTATATAGGGCGTTTGCGATTAGCCATTTACCTCAAAGCGGTTTATCCTTGGCTCAAAAAATGCAATCGAATATCTCTCCCTAATATATCTTTCTCCAGTAAATGAGTTAGTATTCATTCAGGTAAGAAATATTTCAAGGTTATATAGGGCGTTTGCGATTAGCCATTTACCTCAAAGCGGTTTATCCTTGGCTCAAAAAATGCAATCAAATATCTCTCCCTAACATTTCTTTCTCCAGTAAATGACAGTTAGTATTCATTCAGGTAAGAAATATTTCAAGGTTATATAGGGCGTTTGCGATTAGCCATTTACCTCAAAGCGGTTTATCCTTGGCTCAAAAAATACAATCAAATATCTCTCCCTAACATATCTTTCTCCAGTAAATGACAGTTAGTATTCATTCAGGTAAGAAATATTTCAAGGTTATATAGGGCGTTTGCGATTAGCCATTTACCTCAAAGCGGTTTATCCTTGGCTCAAAAAATACAATCAAATATCTCTCCCTAATATATCTTTCTCCAGTAAATGAAGTTAGTTTTCATTCAGTTAAGGATTTCAGGACTCTATAGGCCATTTGCGATCAGTCATGTCTGTATTCTCCTCAAAGCTAGTTATCCTTAAGTAGAAAAATGCAATCAAATATCTCTCCCTAATATATCTTTCTCCAGTAAATGAAGTTCGTTTTCATTCAGTTAGGGATTTTAGGATTCTATAGGCCATTTGCGATCAGTCACGTCTGTATTTCCCTCAAAGCTAGTTATCCATGGGTTAAAAAATACAATCAAATATCTACGCCTACAGATAAAAACCATTTCCTCTCAGTACAAATTCCCTTCCATTAACTCATTTACCTCGTCTGAAATATCGAAATTATGATATTCATTAATAATACTTGATTTTGCCGTTTTTCAATTTATATATCGCTATTTAAAGAAAATGTGAGAAGTCTTGATTTATCTCAGCATCCTAAAAACTGTAAATTCAAAGTCAGTTATCCTCATAGAAAAAAAATATATCGTTTCCCTTCATTATATCTCCCTCTCAGTACTAATTCCCTTCCTTCAACTAAATCTCAGCATCGTAAACCGCTAATTCAAAGTCAGTTATGCTCATAAAAACAATATATCGTTTCTCTTCCTTCCATCTCCCTCTTAAAATCTTACCCTCAGTACTAATTTCCTTCCCTTAACTAAATCTCAGCATCATAAAAACGGTCTTAATTCAAAAGTCAAGTTACTCTAAAAAAAAATCTAGTTTCCCTTCATTATATCTCCCTCTCAGTACTAATTCCCTTCCTTCAACTAAATCTCAGCATCCTAAAACCAGTCTTAATTCAAAAGTCAGTTATCCTCATACAAAAAAATATATAGTTTCTCTTCAATATTTCTCCCTCTCTTAAAATCGTCCTTGTCATCTGTCCTTAAAATGAAACCATGAGGTACCTTCCATCAAAACCTTTCTTCCCTTCAGAAGTCGTAATGTCTTGAACTAACTAAATCTCAGCATCCTAAATAGTCTAAATTCGTCAGTTAATGCTAAAAAATAAATAAAATAGTTTCCCTACATTCTCTCCCTCTTAAAATCTTCCTCTCAGTACAAATTCCCTTCCTGGTCCTTCCTAACTAAGTCTCAGCGTCTTAAAAACAGCCAATTCAAAAGTCAGTTATCCTCATAAATAAATATATCGCTTCTCTTCAACATTTCTCCCTCTCTTAAAATCGTCCTTGTCATCTGTCCTTAAAATAAAACCATGAGTTACCTTCCAAAAAACTTCAACACTCTTCCATTAAAAATCAATAATACTCAGGGGAAAAAATTGTATCTCTTCATTTCAATTCCCTCTCTTAGAATCTTCCTTGTCATCTCACTCCAATGAAAGAATGAGTTGCCTTCCATCAAAACCTTTTTCCCTTCAGTTAAGTCGTAATTCCTTAAACTAAAATCAGCATCATAAAACAGTCTTAATTCAAAAGTCTGTTGTGCCCTAAAAAAAAAAAAAAATCTGTTTTTCTTCATTTCATCTCTTTTAAAATCATCCTTGTCATTCTCCTTAAATTGAAAAAAATTGTTGTCTTCCACCAAAACCTTTCCTTCCTTCAGTAAGTGGTAATTCATCCTCCTATATAATCACATCACTCATACTTAAGTCGTCAAAAAATCAGTTATCGTCACTACAATAAAAAAAATTTCCTCCCTCCAATGAAAGCATGAGCTGCCTCCATCAAAACCTTTCCTCCTTTCAGTTAAGTAGTAATTTATCCTCCATTAAATTACACCACTCATATGCAAGTCACCAAAAACTATGTCCTACTACAATAAGCGATTTCTTCTTCTACCCTCAAGTCAAAAACGTCTAGGGTTGTCCAGTCCACAATAAGGCCAAAAAAACCTTTCAATAATAAATAAAAACCACGAAGCTGACGTAAACCGTGGGTCCTACTTAACAACAAAAGATCCACACGTGTGCCACTCAATAAACAGTAACCTTGACCCTGAGCAATGTTGGGGCAGGTCATAGTAGTCTGAAGAGAGAAGGGAGGGAAGAGGGAAAGAAGGCCCAAAACCTTCTCAATAATATATATAAAAAATACCCACTATCCTTACATTGTGTGCCCTCCTTAACAACAAAAGATGCGTTCCTGTGCGACTCAATAAACAGTAACCTTGACCCTGAACAATGTTGGGGCAGGTCATAGTAGTCTGAGAGGAGAGGGAGGGGAAGACCAAAAAACCTTATCAATAATATATACAAAATAACTACGATCCTTACGTTGTGTGTCCTGAACAACAAAAGATACACTCCTCTACCACTCAATAAACAGTAACCTTGACCCTGAGCAATGTTGGGGCAGGTCATAGTAGTCTGAGGGAAGAGGGAGGGGGAAGAGGACCCAAAAACCTTCTCAATAATTTAAAAAAAGTGTATACACGAAGCTTACGTTGTGTCCTTAACAACAAAAGATTCATTCCTGTGCCACTCAATAAACAGTAACCTTGACCCTGAGCAATGTTGGGGCAGGTCATAATAGTCTGAGGGAAGAGAGGAAGGGAAGAGAGGCCAAAAATACCTTCTCAGTAATATAAAGAAACCCGCAAAGCTTACGTAAACAGTGTGTCCTTAACAACAAAAGCTTCCTGTGCCACTCAATAAACAGTAACCTTGACCCTGAGCAATGTTGGGGCAGGTCATAGTACAGGTCTGTTGGGGTAGGTCATAGTGAACTGAAGGGAGGGGAAGGGAGGGGAAGGGGAGGGGCTGCAGTACCACCAGTCCCCTTTAAGTAGGAATCAATGGGTGTCTGGCATCTCAAGAAAGGCTATGAGGCATTGGGGGTACCGTCTAATGCCCTTTCTATGCCCATATGCCTGTCCTCCCATTTCCCGACTAATAGATATACCATACACGTTTCTTAGCCGTTTTAGTGGCATTTATACCGTGTTTGGTGGCATACAGCGGGGTGTCTGGCATCTCAAGACTGGTGAGGCATTGGAGGTCCTGTCACGCCCGTCTAAGCCCAAATGACTGTCCTCCCATCCCATAACACTGACTTATAGATATGCCATACACGTTTCTTAGCCGTTTTAGTGGCATTTACACCGTGTTTGGTGGCATACAAGCAGGCATAGTTAGGTTTTCATGTGTTTATAGCCTTAGATACCAGGGCATTAGTGTTATTATATCGCTGTAAGGTTATATAGAGGTTTAATTTACGTGGCAGGGTCTTAGATAATATGTTTTGAGTTTGATTTAGTCCTCCATCTAAATACACGTTTTCTATAGACAGAAGAGTGATAGAAAACTATACCGAGTGGTTTCCCAATACGAAGGGAGACTATACAGAGATGCACTTCCTCATATTACTTCATATATCACCGCTTTTTGGGACTTTAGGATATCTTTACGTACTGAAATAACACTCAAGCACGTATGTCTTGTTATGCGGTACGTGTGTATTACGTGCGAAGAGTATTTTCTAGGTAACGTGCTATCTAGAAGGACTTAACTAACTTCATTTATCACCGCTTTGTTGGACTCTTGAAATGTGTACGTACTGAAATAACACTCAAGCACGTATGTTTTGTTATGCGGTACGTGTGTATTACGTGCGAAGAGTATTTTCTAGGTATCGTGCTATCTAGAAGGACTTGACGTTTAGCTACTAAGGAGATAATATATTTTAATGGAAAGTACCTAGGCAACGTGCTATTTAGAATGACTTGATGTTTATCCACTAGGGAGAGAATATTTTTTAAGGAAAGTACCTAGGTAACGTAGTATCTAGAAGGACTTGACGTTTAGATACTAAGGAGATAATATATTTTAATGGAAAGTATAGTGATTATAGTTAGTGTTGGCTATTGAGTGTAAATATTGATGTAGCGATCCGAAATTTCTAGGTAATGTAGCCTACTAGTTAGAAGGACTTAAATGTTTAGCTACTTGTTAGACTATATTTTAAGGAAAGTACCATGATTTTAGTTGATGTAGAATGTATGTATGAATGTAGAATGATGTAGATGTTGACGTAGAATGTATGTATGAATGTAGAATGATGTAGAGGTCGATGTAGCATGTATGAATGTACCGAACGTCGCAACTTATTGATTAGCGACACTACAACGGCCGCTCTTCTCTGACTTCACGGGATATTTACAAATTTTGAGAACTTAAGATTACTTGAAAGACTGTTACTGGTAGTGATGGTGCGCGCGCGAACACACATACATACACACTCACACACATACATACACATACATACACACACATACATACACACACACATATACATACACACACGAAAAAGAAAAAAAATCAGGGCTTCCTCTCCTACTATAAGGTTTCCCCGGAGGCCTGTTTCCCTCCGGCGGGTCATCGTCTACTGCTGTCTCTGCATTTTCTTTCTGTTTTTTCTCTTCCTTCCTTCATGTATATAAGGCCCCACACACACACACACGCACACACACACACACACACATAGTGTAGGGGTAGCACGCTCGGTTGACAACCGAGAAGTCCCGGGTTCGATCCCCGGGCGGAGCGGAAACAGATGGGCAGTTTCCTTAAAACCCGAGCCCCTGTCCACCCAGCAGTGAATGGGTACCGGGTGTTAGCCGGGGTTTGTGACCTGCTCTCCGGGGTGGTGGCTTCCCCCAACACTAAGCACTAAGGATGAATGATAAAATAAATGTTGATATGGAGACGGGGCCACACGAGCGTTGCTCAGGCCCTGTAAAATACAAATAGATGAATACAACTAGATGAAACACACACACACACACACACACACACACACACACACACATACAGTGTGTGGAAAATTATGGGTATTCGCATGTTTGATACGGTAACATAGGGTGAGATAGGGATAGGGATTTAGAATTGAAGTAATCAGGAAAATGACTCCGGATTAGTGTTCAGCATGCCAAGAATACATTATGGACTAATTTTTATTTAATTCAGACATTTCAAAATTTGATCAAAATTTGTAAGGTATCCCTTACATATTTTTTAGAAAATTTTGAAATTTCGAATTTAATTAAAATTTGTTGATAATGTATTCTTGGCATGCTGAACACTAATCCAGAGTTAGTTTTCTGATGACTTCAATTCTATGGATCCCTTAGAATTTTCCTAAAATTCTTGTATATTTGAATAACTAAAAACCTATGAGGTGTACGTCACATATGAATAGAACATCAAATACAGAACAGGCAAATACCTTTCTAAAGAGATAAACGTAGTATAATCCGTTTTGAATTCAACTCATAGATAAACTAGTAATTTAATTTTTCTACTGAACATAATTTTTTCCAGAAAGTGTATGGAGTTAGAAGGATTAGTGATTGTAGCATTGTAGCACATTACTGTAGCATTGGATAAAACTGATCAGCCGTCATAACTGTTACTGCAAAGATTCACAGATCGCTTCATCCTCGTTCCCTTCAAGCCACGTCAGTCTTTGTCTCTGTTCTCACATCGGCCTCAACTTACAGACCACTTTATAATTGTTACTCATGGGTAATATATTGTTTCTTGACGCGTATGGAAGCAGTGATGCGGCCACTATACACTCTATTGACCTGTCCCGTCTCCTTACACGCTGATCAAAAACATAACTTTCGCACACACACACACACATATATACATACATTCATACACACACACACACACACACACACACACACACACACACACATATATACATACATTCATACACACACATACACACACACACACACACACATACATACATACATACATACATACACACATACACACACACACACACACAGTTATCACCTTTCCATGACCCAAGAGATGACAAACTGATGAAAAAAATTGTTATACTTGAGAGAGAGAGAGAGAGAGAGAGAGAGAGAGAGAGAGAGAGAGAGAGAGAGAAGAGAGAGAGAGAGAGAGAGAGAGAGAGAGAGAGAGAGAGAGAGAGAGAGAGAGAGAGAGAGAGAGAGAGAGAGAGAGAGAGAGAGAGAGAGAGAGAGAGAGAGAGAGAATCTTCCCTCCTTAAAACCTCATCAGATCCACAATTGAAAAAAACTTGCCTGTCAAAACGTCCCATATTTTTTTTAATAGCGATATAAAAATTGAGAAACAGCAAAATAAAGTATTAATGAATATCAGAATTTCGATATTTTAGACGAGGTGTGTGTGTGTGTGTGTGTGTGTGTGTGTGTGTGTGTGTGTGTGTGTGACTGTGTGTGGGTGTGGGTGTGTGTGTGTGCGTGTGTGTGTGTGTGTGTGTGTGTTGAGAGAATGTTGTGAGGATTCAGTCTACTCAATAACGAGAGAGAGAGAGAGAGAGAGAGAGAGAGAGAGAGAGAGAGAGAGAGAGAGAGAGAGAGAGAGAGAGAGAGAGAGAGAGAGAGAGAGAGAGAGAGAGAGAGAGAGAGAGAGAGAGAGAGAGAGAGAGAGAGAGAGAGAGAGAGAGAGAGAGAGAGAGAGAGAAAAAAAACGTTAACTCGTATTACAATCATGCACAAATATGGAACCTAACCAAATGATTAGTAAATTTGTATCATTTCTTAGTAAGTTATAACGAAACTTCAGAAATTCCTCCAGTGGTTACGATGAAACTTGAAAATATCTCCACAAATTACGATGAGATATAAGTAATCCTCCGCAAAATATGATAAAACCAAAAAAAACTAAGTTACGATGATACTAGAAACTTCTTTATAACTTACTTACGAAGAAACAAAAGATATTTATTCATACACTGAGGACAATTATGAGAACCGCAATTATGTATCAAGACCAACTTCAGTCATAGAATTGTTCAAAGACTTTCACAATTACAGTGTTATTATCACGAGATCGAACCCATACATTTCATTTTCATTGTTATGCGGAAATATTCACTGTGGTTTATTTCATTACAATGCAAAGTTCAAAAAATTCCGATATCTTCCATTTTTTTCAGCTTATTTCATTACAAAAAAAAGTTCAAAAAATTTCGATATCTTCATTTTTTTCAGTTTATTTCATTACAAAAAAAAGTTCAAAAAATACCGATATCTTCATTTTTTTCAGTTTATTTCATTACAAAAAAAAGTTCAAAAAATTCCGATATCATCATTTTTTTCAGTTTATTTCAATACAAAAAAAAGTTCAAAAAATTCCGATATCTTCATTTTTTTCAGTTTATTTCATTACAAAACAAAGATAAAAAAATTCCGATATCTTCATTTTTTTTGGTTTATTTCATTACAAAAAAGAGTTCAAAAAATTCCGATATCTTCATTTTTTTCAGTTTATTTCATTACAAAAAAAAGTTCAAAAAATTCCGATATCTTCATTTTTTTGGTTTATTTCATTACAAAAAAAAGTTCAAAAAATTCCGATATCTTCCATTTTTTTCAGTTTATTTCATTACAAAAAAAAGTTCAAAAAATTCCGATATCTTCATTTTTTTGGTTTATTTCATTACAAAAAAAAGTTCAAAAAATTCCGATATCTTCCATTTTTTTCAGTTTATTTCATTACAAAAAAAAGTTCAAAAAATTCCGATATCTTCATATTTTTTGGTTTATTTCAATACAAAAAAAAGTTCAAAAAATTCCGATATCTTCATTTTTTTCAGTTTATTTCATTACAAAAAAAAAGTTCAAAAAATTCCGATATCTTCATTTTTTTCAGTTTATTTCATTACAAAAAAAAGTTCAAAAAATTCCGATATCTTCATTTTTTTTTGTTTATTTCATTACAAAAAAAAGTTCAAAAAATTCCGATATCTTCATTTTTTGTTTTCCTATCAGATTAGTTTCTTGAAAAAAATCTGTATTATTAACTAGTAATTCTAATACACTACATATTTATATTTTATTATCTAAGTCTTTGTTATATTTACTCTACGAGGACTGTCAACGAGCAAGCTTTTTATTTTGCTATATTTCCTGACCTAAGCAAATATCAAGTAAATAAAAGAATTCTATCTAAAGAAGAAAGACTCCTGTTAAATTTTTTTTCACCGGGATTCACAACACGAGTTGCAACCTAAAACTCGCGCCCTTCAATAACCTGAAGATAAGATAAGATTTTTCATCCTATCTAGACACTTTGCAAGTACCAACTACAAGGTTATTGACTAGACAAAGCGCCGCCACGTCAGCACGAACTAGGCGGACTCGAACCGCTGACCGAATGCACAGGGACGCTACACATTGCGACTCACGTCTCTACCAACCTTGCCACCCTGACGTGCTAACCTGAAGAAGCAATACCAATACCAAGTGTTAATGGGCAGCTTCTTCCTACTTCAACTGTTCTTAGTTCACGTTTCTGTAGACATTTTAAAACACGAATACTTTCTATAAAGGCAAAGGGCATCTAATTTAGTTCATACTTAAGTTCGTAATTACCTTACTTCTTATCTATAACCCTTATTTTGAGTTCTTAATTATTTGAGTTCATATTTATTAAGTTCTTATTTTAATCCTTAGTTATTTTAGTTCTTAGTTCTTATTTATTTCAGCTCATATATTTTAGTTCTTAATTATTTAGTTGTTATTTCAGTTCTTATATACTTCAGTTCTTATTATGAATGGGTTAATGGGAGGCCGGTCGTTCCCCTGGGAGGCGCCGTGACGTCATGCAGGCAGGCGTACATACAGGAAGCTAGAGACGATACCTTCGACAAGCCAATTACTGAGCACTTGCAAGGCTGACTGTGTGTGTGTGTGTGTGTGTGTTGTGTGTGTGTGTGTGTGTGTGTGTGTGTGTGTGTGTGTGTGTGTGTGTGTGTGTAAAGCCACTCAAATGGTCACACACACACACACACACACACACACACACACACACGTACTCTCCCCTCTTTAAACTCATTACGAGGGAGGGAGACAGGAGAGAAAATAGGGATGAGAAACGTAAAGGTAGACGGGAATATGATGAGGGAGGGAGGGAGGGAGGGAGGGAGGGAGGGAGGGAGGGAGGGAGGGAGGGAGGGAAGGAGGAGGGAAGGAAGGAAGGAAGGAAGGAAGGAAGGAAAGAAAAGAGAAGGAAGAAGGCATGAAAGCATTTACTATTATCACGAGATTAAGATTTTGACGTAGTAGTAGTAGCAGTAATAGTAGTAGTTTATAGTAGTAGTAGTACCATTGCACCACCACTACTACCACTAACCACCAATAATGAGTCATAATAACAACATACAGTCATATCTAAGGCAAGGTAACATAGTAGGTAGCATAGTCATCATGGTTACCTGAGACTGGCTACGTTACCTGCCTCACCATATCACTGATTACTCTCATTAGTCTGATCTACCTCCCCATTCCATCCTTACCTACCTACATCTTCCATCCCTAGACCTCCTCCCTCCAACCCACTACCTCCTCCTTATCTCCCTCCCACTACCTTCCATCCCTACCTCCACCTCCTCCTTCCCTCCCTCCCACTACCTCCACCTATCCTCCTTATCTCCCTCCCACTACCTTCCATCCCTACCTCCACCTCCTCTCCTTCCCTCCCTCCCACTACCTCCACCTATTCCTCCTTATCTCCCTCCCACTACCTTCCCTCTCAATACCTCCACCTTCCATCCCTACCTCCACCTCATCTCCTCCCTCCCACTACCCTCCTACCTCCATCCCTACCTCCTTCTTCCCTCCCTCCTCCCCTTCCATCCCTACCTCCACCTCATCTCCCTCCCACTACCTCCTACCTCCACCTACTCCTTTTCTCCCTCCCCCTTCCATCCCTACCTCCACCTACTCCTTATCTCCTTCCCTCCCTCTCAATACTTCCACTGCCTCCTACCTCCACCTCCTCCTTCCTTCCAACTTCCATCCCCACCTCCTACCTCCCCCTCCTTCCCTCCCTCCCACGTGCAGCAGTAGACACGCAAGTACCCGTCGCTTATGAAGGGGAGGAAGGGCGGGGAAGGGCGGTTAAGGGGAGGGAAGGGCGAGGGGAGGGTTGTGCATGGGGCTTCCCTGATCAATAAGAACTGTCTCCCTCCCTTCCTCCCTCCCAGACAGACAGCGACTAAGTTACCAGAAGACCTATGTTACTCTCCCCTTCCTCCCCTTCACAAAGTACATGTAGTGTGGTGGCGGAAGAGAGGGGAGAGAGAGGGGAAGAGAGGGGAGGTGGAAGAAGGGGGAAGAGGTGGATAGGAGGTGGATAAAGGGGAAGGTAAGGGAGAGGTGGTGTAGAGAGGGGTGGTGTAGAGAGAAGAGAGGGGAAAGGTGGAGAGGGGAGGTGTGAGGGGAGACAGGGAAGGGGAAAAGAGGAGAGGTGGAGAGGTGGAAAGAGGGGAGAGAGGTGGAGAGGAAAGGGGAGGAGAGGTGGAGAGAGGGGAAGAGAGGGGAGGAAAGGTGTGCCGGTGTAGAGGGGAGGTGCAAGGAGGGAAGGGAGGGGAAAGAGGGAAGGTACAGTGAGGGGAAAGTGAGGGGAAGAGCCGCCTGTGGGAGATGTCAATGCATGGCCACGCGAGAGTCAGTCTGGTGGTCGCCATTACAACACTCGCCGCTGCTATTACTATGACGCAAAGACGCGATTTATACAACACTAAGAGTAAAGAGATAATAATGAAAGCAAGAAAAAAAAGGCGCTAATACCAGGATGGCAAAGAAGAGGCTTTTAAAACAGTAATAAATAATGGCGATAATAATGGAATCAAGAAAAAAAAGTCGCTATTACCAGGCTGGCAAAAGACACGGCTGATAGATAATACACTAGTAATATGGTAATAATAACGACGTCAAGAAAAAAAAAAGTACAATTTGTGTATATAAATATAGTGATAATAATGAAATAAAAAAAAAGCGTAAATAATAATGCGACAATAATGAAATCAAGAAGAATTTTTTTTTAAATAATAAACTTTTAACATGATGGTGATTTCAAACGTACGACAGGTTCTGGTATGGCACCCTGCATTCCACAGTCACGAAGGTCTCCCCGCCTTGATGTGTTTCTCCGCGGCCAAGCATAGAGCATATTGACGCGTCTCTCTAGCTATTACACGCTGTTTCTTTCATAAGAATAAGAATACAAAAGAAAAAGAAGATGTCGAAGCATTTTCGTTTGAGTAGTGACATTGAGGCAACATAATAAGCTGTCAAGGGGAGCAAACTGTGAATAAATACTTTCTTTTGCTGCCTCCTGAACTATTGCTAATATAATTGACGCTAAAAAATATATATTCTATAAATATGAAGCCCCTCCCGCGGCACACACGCCTCAGGTGCGCGGGCCACGGGTCTCGCGCGGCCACGGGGTAGCTGTGCGAGACTCACCCGGCGCCCAGCGGAGGCGGGTCACCTCGCAGGTTTTCGCTATAACAAACTAATCCCACCATTACACCATGGTCCGTCCATTACTTCTCACTGTCATGCGTGAAAAAAGCTGCGAATATTAACATTTTAGTTTTTCTCTTTGGTTTGAAGCCGCGCACTTCATGGTGTTCGCGGTTTGCTTGTTGCCCGGTGTCCACAAGCCCTCATGGCGACCTGCAGCACATTTATCAAGGGTTTACAAGGTCTTGCCGCCATTCCGAACCTGATATGTTAAAAATTTTTTTTTATCGTGCGGCGGTCTGTGAGGCACCGTTGAGCGCATCGGTAACTTCGTCGGCAGCCTCCGATGAACGCGAGGGCAGCTGCGGCAGTCTCGGGGCGGCCGTTTGCGTAGTCGAGGGTAAATCGACAACACAGCATTGCGATCGGAACGCATATTCTTAGACCTGTCTTGCTGCAGAAAGAGACCGTGGCACTGCTTAGGTCAGTCAATATTCAGGCAGCGAGGGCCGTCTTACATAACAACATAAGAACATAAGGAAGCTACAAGAGGCCGAGAGATCTACACGAGGTAGTTCTTGTAAACTCCGGTCTTTTTCGCACCTCCCGCGGGTCATTGGTGGTGCGGCGCGGCGACCATTACGCGGGAACAGGGAGGCGCGGCCCGTCTGCCCTGCCCTGCCACGGCCTTCTTTATACATGTATAAAGAAGGCCGTGGCCCTGCCGGTATACTGGAACTGTCGCCAATAGGAATTCTCGCACCCATCGTCGAATGTTCCAATTCTGGATATTACAGGACCCAATATATACATTTAATCAGGTTTTACCCTGTTTCTGCATTCAGGGATGAAATACCAGCAATAGCTTGATCAGTTAGTTAAGTTAGGTGCCAATGTCCAGGTTAGGTTAACATTTCTACGTCGGCGAGTTCTAGGTTGGTATTTCGGCGAGAAGTCCCATTGGCGACAGTTCCATAAACCGCCTTGCCTGACGCCGCCAAGAGGTCTCCCAGCGCAGGGGGTTTATGGAACTGTCGCCGATAGGAACTCTCGCCGAAACACCAACCCATAACTCTCGCCGAGATTGGAACACTCGCCGACCTTGAAATTTTCGGCAACAGTTCAACTTGTAATATATGGAAAGGAAGCTAACCTAACCTAACCACATAACTTAGCCTAACTATTCAAACTATTGTTGGTATTTAATCCCTGAATGCAGATACACGGGTAATAGGAACACTCGTCGACGTGAAAAATAGGAACACTCGTCGACGTCGGCGAGTGTTCCTATCGGCGACAGTTCCAGGTACCTGACACCAGGGTCACTGGCTGAAACCTCTCAAGTCTCCGGTATCGCCCTACCTGCTGTTTCAAGGGAATGGATTTTTCTTTTACTTGTGAACCTATCTATAGCGCCTGTAGGTCTCTTCGGTGGGCTGTGAAGGCTGGCCCTCGCCCGTGGTGGCGCAGGCAGGACTGTTATCGTGACCCCGGTGCTGATCAGAGGCTCATGCCGCCCCCCTGGTGCCCCACGATGCACTGGCCGGGTAAGGCGGGGTAGATGCGCCGTGTGTGGATAATCTTCGGCCACTCGACGATTGTAGGAACAGCCTAGATCAATTGACTTTTAAATATGATAGATGGTCAATTGATCTTGGGAATAGCTTGCCCTCGGTGGGACTTGAACTCGGGAACCTGAGTTCTTCACTAACCGGCGGTCAGCCCTCGGCCTGGCGGTACTTGGCCGGACATCCCGCCGCGGCCGGAAGACGGTCACGGCACATCCGCCGCCGCCACTCCCACACAACACACACGTCTTAACGCTGCTCTTGCGCCGTGCTGCGATTCCTTATTTACTATTTAACATTAACAAGTTAACTAAATGCCGCAATGGTAACAGATTGGCAGTAACGGAGGCGACTACCGCTATAATGCAACACACAGCTATACCAACCAAGTGTAACCAAGTGTAACCAAATGTAACCAAGTGTCTGGTCCCCAACACTAACGAAAAAAAAAAAAAAAAAAAAAGCGTATCGTCTTTTTTACCTGTATAACTCAAAAATTGATATACGTCTAACAGCCATTCTAACATTCTTCCGCTCCCATGATCATGTTTTCCAATATTATCACAACTTTCATTAGTGTCGCCACAATGATCTTCCTGCACGGGATATGCACGTGGCAAGGCACACACGACTTCATAGCCTAGAAGGGATTCATTTCAATGCACTAGTAACCCAATGCACTATTAACAGACCTTCTTAAATAACTGCTGCATTATTTAGATATTTTAATTCAACATTGAGGTCGCAAACTTCTTTTTCAATAGGAGCTCTCAAAAGAAATAGAGACCCAGAACGTAATTTTCATTGTAATTTGGGTACCATTAGACGATATTTAGTGACTATAAGCAATGTTTTATAGCTATGACCTGTTTAGTATCCATGTCGACTAGCTAATTTGGTATATTCAGTGACTTTTCGTAGTTTTATGGCTAACAACAGATGATTTTATATAGCCAAGGAAAGATCTGGGTGTGAAGGGGTTAAATACTGTTCACTGCTTGTATCCTCGTACGTGCGTGTTATCCCGTATACAATTCACGTGTGTATGACGATGCCTTGCTTACGGTTAATACGTGGACTGTATATCACTACTTTGCGTCACAGCCAGCCCCTGATAGTAATGTTTATCATAATATACTAAGACTAAATATAAATAGGTAAAACACATAATAATTCTCTATGGTACTCTTCATTAACCCCTTGAGACCCAGAGCGTAATTTCCATTGTAATTTGGGTGCCATTAGACGATTTTTTAGTGATTATAAGCAATGTTTTATAGCTATGACCTGTTTATTATCCTTGTTCACTAGTTAATTTGGTATATTAAGTTCCTTTTCGTAATTTTATGGCTAATAACAGACGATTTTATATTATAGCAAAGGAAAGATCTGGGCGTGAAGGGGTTCAGTAAAATAATTGAAGTTTGCGTGTTTGTATCATCTGTTGTAATTGTGTTTTGAAGTATTTTGAATTAATTAAAATTGAAGATATTGCTTTATAAGGCAATATATATATTTATATTATATATTTATATTAAAAAAAAAAAAAATATTGATAATTTCACTGACCATCATGCCACGGTCACTGACACCTCGGTCATCGTGGTGTGTGTGTGCGTGTGCGTGTGCGTGTGCGTGTGTGTGTGTGTGTGTGTGTGTGTGTGTGTGTCCACCCTTACAGCCCTCTTTCCGCCGTCCAGCCCAGCCAAAGGAAGAGAAGACCTACGGATGACACATTCTTCTTTCCCTCCTCCTCCTCCTCCCTTCCTCCTACTCTCCTCCCTCTCACTTCTTCATAACTCATCTGTTCTTCCTATTTTCTTTCTCCCCATAAACATAAGAACATTAGAAAACTAAGGGGGGGGGGCCCCCCCACTCAGTAGAGCGCATACCTCCGCCCGAATATTTCATCAATTGGTTGCCATGGCAACAGTTGTGATTCGATTTAATCTAAAATTAAATCAGTTCTTCCTTATACCAAATAGACTTGGTATACCAAGTTTGGTCCAAATATACTCGTTACTTTTCGAGAAATCCTGTACACTAACAAACAAACAGACAGACAGATCGGGGTGAAAACATAACCTCCCTCCAACTTCGTTGGCGGAGGTAAAAAGGAAGCTACAAGAGGCCGTGAGATCTACACATGGTAGTTCCTGTAAATATTCTATACCAAAATTTTCGCCTAATCTTAAAACTACTTTCCATTTTCTTACAATTTGACAGTCTTTGTCGTTTTCAACTTCCGCCGTTGTTTTTTTTTTACTAACAAGCAAGAAAACAATGACATTTTAAAATATTGGAGAGAGAGAGAGAGAGAGAGAGAGAGAGAGAGAGAGAGAGAGAGAGAGAGAGAGAGAGAGAGAGAGAGAGAGAGAGAGAGAGAGAGAGAGAGAGAGAGAGAGAGAGAGAGAGAGTTAGCTTGTCTTTGTCTATGCTTAGGCTTCCGAGGTAACTCAAACCAATACTTCCTTCCTTCCTTCCTTCCACACCCTATACACGGAGAGGAGGAAGGAGGGAAGGAAGGGAGGAAGGAGGTAGGAAGGGAGGAAGGAGGAAGGATGGAAGGATGGAGGGAGGGAAGGAGGAAGGATTGACATTAGAGGAAAGACGCAGAAAATGGAAAGACTTGTATGTATGTGTATTCATCTTGCATTTTCCAGGGCCTGAGCTACACTCGCATGGCCCCGTCTCCATAGCTACATTTCATTATTAATCTCTAGTGCTCAGTGTGGGGGACGCCATTACCCCGGGAGGCAGGTCACAAACCCCCGGCTAACACCCCGTACCCGATAGTCAGTAGTGATGTTGACTGTGGTAGCAACGGGGATAGGAGTGCTAATGATAGTAGTAGTAGTAGTAGTAGTAGTAGTAGTAGTAGTAGTAGTAGTAGTAGTAGTAAAAGTGGTAGTGGTGATTGTAGCGTAGTATTAGTAACTGTTGTACCTGTAGTAGTAGATAACTGGAGGAGGAGGAGGAGGAGGAGGAGGAGGAGGAGGAGGAGGAGGAGGAGGAGGAGGAGGAGGAGGAGGAGGGAGGAGGGAGGAGGAAGGAGTGAGTGGAGACGAAGGAGTGAGTGGAGACGAAGTGGTAGAGGAGGAGGAGTGAGTGGAGACGAAGTGGTAGAGGGAGGAGGAGGAGGATGTGTAGTGGGGTGAGGAAGGAGTGCAGAGGGAAGAGGTATTGAAGGAGGAGGAGGAGGAGGAGGAGGAGGAGGAGGAGGAGGAGGAGGAGGGGTATTTAGGGCTTCTTCTAAGGTTTCCGTCACGCACAAGAAGATTTCCTAAGGTGGGGGAGTGAGTATACAAGATTCTAATAGCTTGTTATATGATTCACTCCTCCAACACTCCCATTACTCTTTCCCCAACTCCCTCCTACTAACTCTACAGGCATTAATAATCACCCCAACTTTACCTCATCCTCCCCAACACACACACACACACACACACAACACACACACCATCATGAACACCCCCTTCACCTAATTGGATATCTGTGGATAAGAGAACAAGGAAGGAGGGGTGGAAGAGGTGGAAGAGGGGAGAGAGAGAGAGAGAGAGAGAGAGAGAGAGAGAGAGAGAGAGAGAGAGAGAGAGAGAGAGAGAGAGAGAGAGAGAGAGAGAGAGAGAGAGAGAGAGAGAGAGAGAGAGAGAGAGAGAGAGAGAGAGAGAGAGAGAGAGAGAGAGGGGGGGGTAGAAGAGAGGGGGTGAGAGGTCGCTTAGCACTTTTTGGGAAGAGAAGGGAAGGGAAGGGTAGTGGTGGAGGAGGAGGAGGAGGAGGAGGAGGAGGAGGAGGAGGGGGGGTCCGGTTGTCACGTGACCTGTGGAGGGCGACATGATCTTGTTACTCGACTCATGTGCATAAAAGAGAGGCCGGACAGTATCGCGGGTCAGTGTATCTCGAGGAGGAGAGGAGGCAAGAGGTCTACAGCTCTTCGTCGGCCTGGCTTGGTTTCCAGTTTTCTACCCTCGACGGCAGCCCATTGGTGACATAGTGGCGGTGAAAGGCAACGTTATCTCTCTCTTATTCTTTCTCTCCTCACCCTCACACTCACACTCACACACACACACACTCACACACACACACACACACATATATAGAACATAAGGGAGCTACAAGAGGCCGCGAGACCTACACGTGGTAGTTCCAGTTACTTAACACTACCTACATCCACCTTTCATCCCCATCCATGAAATTATCCAGCCTCCTTTTAAAGCTCCCTATTGACTCCGCACTAACTACCTGACGACTAGTCATTCCAATCATTCACACACACACACACACTTCATAGCTCTACAACTAGCCTCCAAGCGGTGTGGTGGTGTAGTGGTGGTGGTGTTTACGGGGAAATTTCAACGCGCTAGGCAAGGAGTGCGTAGGTAGGGCGGACTGAGCGAGAATGTCTGGCTGGCCGCACTAGGCTCACCACCACCACCACCACCACCACCATTGCGTTCATTTAGCGGTGTTACTCGCGCTCTCTCTCGCTCCCTCGCGTTCTCGTCTCTGAGTAACAGCGAGTTATAGATGCGATATACGTAGTATTGTATTTTGATTTTTTTCCATGTTGTATGTCGTAAGAATCATGTCCTTAAATCTGCGCTTATTTCCACGGTGCGAGATGATATAATAAGGCTTTCAAGTTAGTCATTGATATCGCGCTCCGCTATTGTAAGGGGGAACGTATGACCGCGGAAGGGAGTTAAAAGTCGGGATTATAACCAGAAAAACTTAAGAACAACGATAACTATTACATAACTAACTAACTAACTCTAACTATTACTATACAGCGATAACTATTACTAACTAACTATTACTATACAGCGATAACTCTTTCTAACTAACTCTAACTATAACTATTACTATACAGCGATAACAATTTCTAACTAACTAACTATTACTATACAGCGATAACTATTTCTAACTAACTCTAACTATTACTATACAGCGATAACTATTACATAACTAACTAACTATTACTATACAGCGGTAACTATTTCTAACTAACTATTACTATACAGCGATAACTATTTCTAACTAACTATAACTATTACTATACAGCGATAACTCTTTCTAACTAACTCTAACTATTACTATACAGCGATAACTATTTCTAACTAACTAACTAACTATTACTATACAGCGATAACTATTTCTAACTAACTCTAACTATTACTATACAGCGATAACTCTTTCTAACTAACTATAACTATTACTATACAGCGATAACTATTTCTAACTAACTAACTATTACTATACAGCGATAACTATTTCTAACTAACTCTAACTATTATTATACAGCGATAACTATTTCTAACTAACTATAACTATTACTATACAGCGATAACTATTTCTAACTAACTCTAACTATTAATATACAGCGATAACTATTTCTAACTAACTAACTATTACTATACAGCGATAACTATTTCTAACTAACTCTAACTATTACTATACAGCGATAACTATTTCTAACTAACTATAACTATTACTATACAGCGATAAACTTTTCACTAATAATATTTACTTACGCTTCTTCTATAACATCTAATATACTATACAGCGTAACCTTCTATAATACTACTTACAACAGCGAACCTTTCTAACTACCTTAACTATTGATTAACAGTGATAACTATTTCTAACTAACTAACTATTACTATACAGCGATAACTATTACATAACTAACTATAACTATTACTATACAGCGATAACTATTTCTAACTAACTCTTAACTATTACTATACAGCGATAACTACTTCTAACTAACTAACTAACTATTACTATACAGCGATAACTATTTCTAACTAACTATAACTATTACTATACAGCGATAACTATTTCTAACTAACTCTAACTATTACTATACAGCGATAACTATTTCTAACTAACTCTTTAACTATTACTATACAGCGATAACTCTTTCTAACTAACTATAACTATTACTATACAGCGAAATGTAAATGGTTTTCCTTGTTTCACTATTAATATACTTTTTACTACGCCTTCAGTGATAAGATAAGACACTATAAGAGATTTTATATAGTTTCCCATCTTGATAATTCACACACACGTACTTACCAACAGCGACGTTACTGACGATACCTAATTTGCACCATCAGAATGTAAACAAACTCTCCTGTAGTGATAATAATAACCACACAACAATTACTACTACTACTCTTAACCCCTTCACGCCCAGATCTTTCCTTTCCTATATAAAAGTGTATGTTGTCGAGCCATAAAATTAAGAAAAGTCACTTAATATACCAAATGAGTTAGTGGACAAGGATACTAAACAGGTCATAGCTATAAAATATTGCTTGTAGTCACTAAAAATCGTCTAATGGTGCTCAAATTACAATGGAAGTTACGTTCTGGGCCTCAAGGGGTTAATAACGACTATGATAAAAACATAATAAAATCAATATATACTTACCTTAGCCGGCCACTGTTGAGGGAATGTCCAAATCAACGTCGTTTTCTTCATTCTGCGACTCTGGAAAGAAAATTTAAGGATTGAGTAACTGGTTCTGTGCTGCTTGTTTAAGAGTATCACAGGTTATCTTGATGAATAATTAATGAATAAGTGTGTGTGTGTCTGTGTGTGTGTGTGTGTGTCAAGATCTGAATAAATGTTTTGTGTTACCAGTAAAATGTGAAATGCGGTGAAAATATTGTAGGTAAGGAAAATGTCTGATTACACAACACACACACACACATACTACCATTTTCAAACTGCCACTGCCACCCCGTCCTATATCTTTACATTGATAACTATATATATAAAAAAATATAAAAAATAAAATAGTAATAATAATGATAATAATAAATAAAGTCATCGCCACTGCACAACCATTTCTTCCCCCGCAGCGGCCTCCTGCACCACCTCCTGCACCGCCGCCAGCCGTCACCGAGGCCACCGCAGCCGCTTCAACAGTCGAATCTCACTACAGCTGCTGGACACTGCACAAGATTAGCCATTTGTGACTCTTGTGCGTGTGACAGCGGCTATTGTGAACATTCTTACCCACCGTGACTAACTCCATTTTCCGCCACGCAAAACATAACTATAAGAAAACAAGGAAGCTACAAGAGGCCGCGAGACCGACACGCAGGGCTGTATTATCCATAAGGCTAACTAGGCAGGTATATAGTTATATATTGTTTTTTCCATGTTCTGCGCTCTCTCCGCTCCCTCGCGTTCTCTTCTCTAAGTAACAACAACAAGGTATAGATGTCAAGTATTTTTTTAATGTTACGCGCTCTCTCTCGCTCCCTCGCGTTCTCTTCTCTAATCCCTCGCGTTCTCTTCTCTAATAAGTAACAATAACAAGGTATAGATGTGATAGTAGTTTTTTCCATGTTACGCGCTCTCGCTCCCTCGCGTTCTCTTCTCTAAGTAACAACAGCAAGGTATAGATGTGATATAGTATTGTTTTTTTCCATGTTGCGCGCTCAAGCCTAGGTAGGGGCCCGCCAATTTTTTTGCTGATGGACTCTGAAATAAATTGTGAATAGAATAATTACTCTTCACGTGACCCTCAATATGGATAGAGCTACGTACTGGCGACTAGTAGTACCTATAGCGTACCCGGGTCAGTGGCCAGGTGTGGTGAGGTGACAGATTAACCCCGAGACCCACAACGTAATTTTCATTGTAATTTTGGTACCATTAGAAGATTTTGTGATAAGCAATATTTTATAGATGACCCGTTTAGTATCCTTGTCCACTAGCTAATTTGGTTTATTTAGTACTTTCCGTAATTTTATGGCTAACAGAAGTTTTTATAGCAAAGGAAAGATCTGGGTGTGAAGGGTTAGTGCCGGAGGACAGTGGCGTAGCTAGGCATATATCCAGTCACCAAAACACTTACACCCGGGACTCACCAGAAGGAGCCCCCCCACCAAACGCTGGGACCGACAATTGAACTCATTACCAAATAAATTATACCAGTCATATCTTTCCCTCCACTGCCCCCGAGACCCCACACCCTCTGCTATACATACATTCATGCGTAAAGGTACATACTTCTCAATTATATTCTCAAGGAGACTAAACCCCTTGAGACCCAAACGTAATTTCCATTGTAATTTGGGTACCATTAGAAGATTGTGAATATAAGAAATATTTTATAGATATGACCAGTTTAGTATCCTTGCCGACTAACTAATTTGGTATATTAAGTTAGTTTCCGTAATTTTATGGCTAAGTTTTTTATAGCAAAGGAAAGATCTGGGCGTGAAGGGGTTAAGAGTCACGTAATTTTGTAACTGCCTCTTAACTCATTTAAATTCATAGGTGGAATTCAGAGAACAAAATATACATGTAATTTTTATTAAAGATTATCTGCCAGACACAATCACCCATACAAACTATATTTATCATATAACTATTACACATATTTACAGAGAACAAGAAAAAAAAAAATCTCATTGTAATCAGAGCTATATATTTGACCCCTTGAGACCCAGAACTTATTTTCATTGTTATATAACCACCATTGGACGATTTTAATGAACAAACAATATATATGTGTATGACCAGTTTAATATCCTTGACCATATATTAATTTGGTATATTTAGTTACTTTTTCGTAGTTTTATGCTAATAACAGATTATTTCATATAGCAAAGGAAAGATCTGGGCGTGAAGGAGTTAAACTACTAAGGAAAGGATGGTTGATAGTTTCAGATAAACTTAAAATACTGCCTGGAAACAGTGTGAATCTTTCTGTACATTATCCTCTGTAACCCTTATCATCAGCGACATAATCATCGTAAGCCTCTAACACATCTTTTAAAGCCTCCCTGCGCCAAGGTCATCTAGCATAGAAAGCATGATTAGAAGGATAAAAACCTTAGCCAAGTTCTAAGACAGTCAGATCATGACTGTCGCGGGTCCTGCCAGGCTTTGAGCAAGTCACTGCTGCTCCCCAACTAACCCCTTCGCCGGAATATTTGTAGAGATCGCCACACCAGCTTTCACCGCCAACATGTCTTCCGCCATCGACACCAACTGTACGTCGCTCACTCTACACTTTAGCTGAGCAGAAGAAAATCCCACACGCTTCTGGCAGCCTCACCCAACCTCATTCTGCATCCAGACAGCCGTAAAAGCAATTTCCTCGGCTGTCAGGTAGGCAGGGATCGCTAAACTGTACGGCATGGCGGGTGACGTGAATGTGCAGGGCGAGGAGGTGAAGAAGCTTTAAGTGTTGGCTAACTACCTGTTCATTAATATGCTGACCACCTACAGCACCTGCCTCATGGGGTCCGAGGAGAACACGACGGTGATAGGTGGAGAAGGACAGTCAGGAAAGTATGTGGTGTGCTTTGATCCCCTTGATGGCTCTTCCAACATTTGACTGTTTGGTCTCCATTGGATCGATCTTCTCCATATACATTATGACAACAGAGTTTTGAGCCCAATGTGAGTGACGCCCTGCAGCCCGGCAATTAAATAGTGGCCGCTGGTTACGCCCTCTACGGCTCGGCCACCATGATGTCATCTCTATGGGCAATGGAGTCAACTGCTTCATGCTGGACCGAGCATTGGGGAGTTTGTCCTGACTGACCCCAGCATGAACTATTAAGGAGAGGAAGATCTACAGTCTTAATGAGGGCTATGCTAACCTGTGGGACCCAGCTGTTGCAGAATATGTCAAGGGAAAGAAGGCTAAGAAGGCCGGTGCCCGCTACATTGGCTCCATGGTGGCTGACTTTCACCGCACTATAAAGTACGTAAAGAGGAGCTGGATAGGTTCATGGATGGGGATGAAAGGTGGATGTAGGTAGTTTAGGCGACAGGAACTACCACGTGTAGGTCTCACTGGCTCTTATAGCTTCCTTATATTCTTATGTTCTAAGTCATCTAGCATAGAGAAGGCCTGATAGAGGGACAGTAACATTAGCCAAATTCTAAGTCTTCACCTGCAGGCTTTTTGAGTCTAACGTGAGCGCAGCGATAGACTACTTCGTATTTTGTTGTTCTGTTTCAGTTATCTGCAGAATATATCTGTTGTGCTAGAAAATGTTTTCCTGCGTCCTTACCAATACGGGTACAGGACACTTGGCACCAGGCACGCCTTCCCAGTATAAAGACCAGGGAGGACTGAGACTTATACACTTTGATCTACCCCCCTATCATAAAAAAAAAAAAAAAGGGCAAAATTTGCTATTTTTTTTGCAAATAGATTTCCTTGAAAATTTGTTACTGTTATCGGCTATGCTGAACACTAATCTGAAGTCAGTTTTCAGTTAATGATTTAGAAGTCCCTATTTCAGCCAATTCACAATGACACTTAGATATTCCATAAAAACTACAAATTAGACAAAACTTACTAAGACAAAAATTTGATAGCCATTGCTAGATTAAGCATAACTTCAATAAAATTATAAATTAGTATTTTCAGTATTAGTATTATTAATCCCTATCTGAGCCACTCTTAAGATTTTCAAAGTATTATAAAAACCTAGGAATACTATAGCAATCTTGTGGAACTTCTAATGCTCTCCCAAGACTCCTGTAGGATGCGTGAAGGAGCGAAGAGGCCCGTGAAGGACTAGAATTTATAAAAAAAAAAAGCGAAGGATACTTAAAATAGTTACTCTCCTTCCTTGTCCCACCTCCTTCCTTCTCCTCTTCAGAGAATTATCCGAAGTTTGAATTATAAGAGTTCGATTTAGAGCGTTTACTGTATAGGCATTAGGCATGTCTTCTAGCCATGTTTTTCTAATCTAATCATTCAGAAAAAGCAAGAGACAAAACTAGGCTACTTTGTTCATAGTTGTAATTGGTAGTGATATCTGATCATTGACTATTGTGCAAGACTTTACTAATCCAAACTATTGTGTTAACTATTGATCTTAAAACCTGTGTAAGACTAGTTTTTCTTTGATAAAAATACTGGAGAAAAGTGAAAATGCAGTGTTTTTTTTTTTTTTTTTTTTTTTTTTTTTTTTTTTTTTTTTTTTTTTACCTTCTGGTGTCAAACTGCTTATACTGTATATGCAAATTTTACTCTAATAAAATATATCCCCTTCCTTTGTAATTACATTTTATCATATTACCTCCATGTAGAAAAAGTTATCAGATTAGAATGCATGTAGAAAATATAAGTACCAGTCTCACAATACAGATATAAATATACCTATATATACTTCTATCTCTGCACTATTTTTTGTTGTTCATTCTGGCGTGGTGGCAATCAGTGTACTCAATAAACTCTTGTTAACCCCTTGAGGCCCAGAGCGTAATTTCCATTGTAATTTGGGTACCATTAGACTATTTTTAGTGACTAAGCAAGTTTAATAGCCTATGACCAGTTTAGTATCCTCATCCACTAACTAAAATGGCATATTCAGTTACTTCTTAAATTTTATGGCTAACGGACGATTTCATATAGCAAAGGAAAGATCTGGGCGTGAAGGGGTTTAGTGTCAATAGTCTAGTTTGTATCAAGTACCTTAGCCTCTGTAAACCAGTAAATACAGTGGAAGAATAGGCTTTATAATAAGAAATTTATATATATATTTTATTAAAGATGATTTGCCAGAGAAATTAACATACATACAAACCATATAAATTATTATTAAACATATTTACAGAGTGCAAGAAAATCACAGCTATATATTTAAACTACTCAGGGGTTGATATGTAGCTTTTTCAGATAACCTAAAATACTGCCTGGACCAACAGGGTGAATCTCTTTCTGTACATTCTCATCAGTAACCTTCACTACATCAACGACATCATTATCATAAGCTCTTATATTATCTGAAGGATCACTGGAAACTGCCTGTGAAGCCGTTTTAGTAAGGAGTGCAGAGTCTTCCTTTTCTTGTCCCTCTGTATTTGCTATCCGACTACTGCCAAGTTGATGGTAGCCCGACGCGTGGTGATCGGTTTGGTATTCAGAGTGGTGGTCGTCGTGTTTACTATAAGACTGACCCTGGTGGTACTTTTCTTCATAGTGTTTAGAGCTGCTATGTTCGTACTTATTTGCTTGTTTATAATATCTCGATTCTGTGTAGTCATATTTCTCCCTTTTAAGTTTGTGGTCGTCGTAGTCATTGTACCCGTATTCATCATAGTTCCTGTTGTGCTTTTGTCCATAGTACTCTGTGTCATGGTCATCGTAATCTCCGCCATGACCGTATTCATCGTAGCCATAGTTATTGTCGTATCTCCCATGCCCGTCATCATATTCATTGTAAAAGTCTGTTCTGTAATCATCGTAATGCTTGTTAGTGTCATATTGCTTCCCATAGTACCCATCATAGTCCCTGTAGTGCTGCCTGTCATTACTACTGCCATAGTCATTGTACTTTCCAGAGTCAAAGGTATAGTACTTTCCATCCTCAATGTAGTCATAGTACTTGCCATTCTTGTGGTAGCTATAGTAATTTCCTCCCTTGTAGTACTTTCCTTCATCGTAGTCTATTTCATAGTACTTATCGTTTGCATAGTACCTCCCGTGTTGGTCAAAATCATGGTACTGTTCATTCATATAGTACTTTCCGTTGATATAGTCCGCATAATGGTACTTAACGCCATCATAGTATTGGCCATTCCTGTTAAGGCTATAGTACTTTCCGTTTATATAGTACTTTCCGTCATATTCATCAATGTCATAGTACTTCCCGTCCTTATTGTACTTGCCATCTTTGTAATCATAGTACTTTCCTGCATGGTAGTACTGAACATAGTCATTGTACTGGGGTTTATCATAGTCTTGCTTATAGCCATGGTCGCTATCATGATACTTTCCTCCTCCATAGTATCCCTCTCCATTGTACTTTCCATGGTCATAGTCACTGTCATAGACTTCATAGTAGTCGCCATCTGTGTAGTACTTTCCGTGGTTGTAATCTATGTCATGGTACTCTCCATCATTATAGTATCTTCCATACTCGTTCAAGTCATAGTACTCTCCATCCTTATAGTACTTCCCGCTCTTATAGTCAATGTCATAGTACTTCCCATCCTTATAGTACTGACCATGCTTGTTGTAACTATAGTACTTGCCGCCATAGTAGTACTTTCCATCATTGTAGTTAATGTCATTGTACTTTCCGTTCTTGTAGTACTGTCCATCTCTGTAGTCATAGTACTTTCCGTCCATATAGTACTTTCCTTGGTTGTAGTCAAGGTCATAGTACTTGCCGTCTTTGTAGTATCTGCCATCGTCGCCAAAATCATAGTACTGTCCTCCCTTATAGTACTTTCCATCATTGTAGTTCATGTCATAGTACTTGCCATCTTTGTAGTACTGCCCGTGTTCGTTGATAGGGTAGTACTTCCCTTCATAGTAGTACTTTCCATCATTGTAGTTCATGTCATGGTACTTTTCATCATTGTAGTCATAGTACTTCACATGGTCGTATTTATGGTACTTCCGTTGATCGTAGTCATTGTACTTCCCTCCATGGTATTTATCATTATACTTTCCTCCGTGACTATAGTCATGGTCCCTGCTATCATTTCTTTTCTCTACCTGACTGAGTGGTCTGTTCATTATTTCATAGACTCATAGTATCGCCATCGTGTAGTACTTTCGTGGTTGTAATCATGTCATGTATTCGCCATCATATATGTATCTTCCATACTCGTTCAGTCATATTTCCATCCTTATAGTACTTCCCGTCTTATAGTCAATGTCATGTACTTTCCATCCTTATAGTATGACCCTGCTTGTTGTAATCTATACTTGCCCCATAGTATACTTTCCATCATTGTGTCAATGTCATAGTACTTTCCGTTCTTGTAGTACCCATCTTGTAGTCATTAGTACTTTCCGTCCATATAGTACTTCCTTGGTTTAGTCAAGGTCATTGGTACTTGCCGTCTTTGTGTATCTGCCTCGTCGCCAAAATCATAGTACTGTCCTCCCTTATAGTATGTCTCCATCATTGTAGTTCATGTCATAGTCTTGCTATTTTTAGTACTCCCGTGTTCGTTGATAGGTTACTTTCCTTCATAGTAGTACTTTCCATCATTGTAGTTCATGTCATGGTACTTTTCAATTGTAGTCATAGTATTCACATGGTCGTATTTATGGTACTTCCGTGATTTCTGCATTGTACTTCCTCCATGGTATTTATACATTATACTTCCTCCGTATATCATGGTCCCTGCCATGGTCATTGTATTTTCCACCGTGACTAGTGGTCGTAGTCTTATTTTCATGTAGACTCATGTAGTCGCCATGTGTAGTACTTTCCGTGGTTGTAATCATGTCATAGTACTTGCCATCTTTGTAGTATCTCCATCCGTTCAATCATAACTGTCCTCCCTTATAGTACTTCCCTTGTTTAGTCAATGTATAGTACTTTATCCTCCGTCTATTAGCGTACTTGTTGTAACTCATAGTAGACTTTCCGCAGTCATGTACTTTCCATCATTGTAGTATATGTCATGTTCCGTTTGTATTCCTGTCTCTGTAGTCATAGTACTTTCGTCCATATAGTACTTCTCCATGGTTTGTTCATAAGGACATTCCTACTTGACTAGTCATTTGTACTGCCATCGGTCCCAAATCATGTACTGTCCGTTTCTAGTATTTTTCATATCATGTAGTTCATGTCATAGTACTTGCCATCGTTATATCGTGCCCGTGTTCGTTGATAGGTAGTATCCCTTCATAGTGTTTCCATCATTTACTTCCTTTCATGATTTCATCATTGTAGTCATAGTACTTCATCACTGGTAGTATTGCTCTTCTTGACTCTGCGTCATGTAGTCTTTCCTCATTTTATCAATGTTCATATGTCTCCGTGACTATAGTCTGGTCCTGCCATGGTCATGTATTTTCCATCTAGACTGTGTCTAGTTTTTCATAGACTAGTCTATGTATTCGCATCGATTAGTCTTTCCGTGTTGTAATCGATGTCATAGTACTCCATCTTTAGTATCTTCCATACTCGTTCAAGTCAGTCTTGCCATCCTTTAGTACTTCCCGCTCTTATATCAGTCTAGTACTTCCATCTTATAGTACTCCCTTATGTATAGTCCATATTAGATATGGCATAGTTATTTCCATCATTGTAGTCAATTCATAGTACTTTCCGTTCTTGTGTACTGTCCTCTCTGTATCATAGTACTTTCCGTCCATATATATTTCCTTGTTGAGTCAAGGAGTAGTACTTGCCGTCTTTGTAGATCTGCCATCGTGCCAAAATCATACTGTCCTCCCTATAGTATTTCCATCTTTGTGTTAATCATGTCATAGTACTCGCATCTTTATAGTACTTCCTGTTCGTTAGTATAGTACTCTCCCTTTAGTAGTCTCTTTATCCAATTCATAGTTCATGTCATGTACTTTTTATTAGTAGTACTGTTTTGTATTATGGTACTTCCGTGATGTCATTGTACTTTCCCTCATGGTATTTCATTATATACTTTCCGTTTAGTCTGGTCCTGCCTGGTCATTGATTTTCGCCATAGTACTATGTGTATCAGTCATATTTTGCAGCTTTAGTATCTGCCATCGTGCAATAGTACTTCCGTGTTTGTAATCTTGATCATGTATCCTCATTATAGTATCTTCCATACTCTTCATCATATAGCTCTCCTGATCTTATAGTACTTCCCTCTTAATACTGTCATTAGTACTTCCATCCTTTAGTATGACCCTGCTTGTTGTAACTATTAGTACTTGCCGCCATAGTAGTACTTCCATCATTTAGTCATTCCATGTACTTTCCGTTCTTGTAGTACTGTCCATCTCTGTATCATAGTACTTTCCTCCATGATAGTATTTCCTTGGTTGTAGTCAAGGACATAGTACTTGCCGTCATTGTAGTACTCCATCGTCGCCAATATCAGTACTTTCCTCCGTTTAGTACTTTCCATCTTGTTCATTCATAGTACTTGCCATCTTTTAGTACGCCCGTGTTCTCTATTATAGTACTTTCCCTTCATATGTATATTCCATCATTGTAGTCCATGTTCATGGTACTTTTCATCATTGTTTACTATGACTTCCATGTGTACTTTCTCTTGTGTCAGTGTCATTGTACTTCCTCATGGTATTTATCATCTCTGTGTCCTCCAGTACTTTGTCATGGTCCTGCCTGGTCTAGTCTTAGTACTGTGCCGTCTGTATTCTCATGTCCTATAGCTATGTTCCGCCATCTGTTAGTCTTCCGTGGTTATGTCATAGTACTCGCCATCATTATAGTATCTTCCTGCGTTCAGTCATAGTACTCCCTCCATAGTATTCTCTGATCTTATAGTCATGTATACTTCCCATCCTTATAGTACTGACCTGCTTGTTGTAACTTAGTACTTGTCGCATTAGTGTACTTTCCTTCATTGTCAGTCATGTATTCTTTCCGTTCTTTAGTACTGTCCTCTCTGTAGTCATAGTCTGTCCCGCCATGTAGTATTTCCTTGGTTGAGTCAAGGATATGTACTTCCGTCTTTGTTATATATGCCATCGTCGCCAAAATGTATATACTTCCGGTGTTCATGTTCTCCTTATAGTACTTTCCATCATTTAGTCATGCAAGTACTTCCCATCCTTTAGTATCTCGCCTGTGTTCGTTGATTGTGTATATTCCTCTAGTAGTACTTTCACTATGTATTAGTCCATTAGTTACTTTTCTTTATCATTAGTATCAATGTCATAGTACTTTCCGTTCTGAGTCTGTCATTGTACTTTCCTCCATGGTATTTCATTACTTTCCTCCAGGTCATGTACATGGTCCCTGCCATGTTCATTATTTTGCCAACACATGTAGTGCTCGTTAGTCATTTTTTCATATAGAGTATCATGTGATCTGCTTGTAGTATTTCCGTGGTTGTATCGATGTCATAGTACTCCTCATTATAGTATTTCCATACTCGTTCACTAGTACTTTCCATCCTTATAGTACTTCCGTATTATAGTCAATGTCATAGTACTTCCCATCCTTATGTACTGACCATGCTTGTTGTAACTATAGTACTTGCCGCCATAGTAGTACTTTCCATCATTGTAGTCAATGTCATAGTACTTTCCGTTCTTGTAGTACTGTCCATCTCTGTAGTCATAGTACTTTCCGTCCATATAGTACTTTCCTTGGTTGTAGTCAAGGTCATAGTACTTGCCGTCTTTGTAGTATCTGCCATCGTCGCCAAAATCATAGTACTGTCCTCCCTTATAGTACTTTCCATCATTGTAGTCCATGTCATAGTACTTGCCATCTTTGTAGTACTGCCCGTGTTCGTTGATAGGGTAGTACTTCCCTTCATAGTAGTACTTTCCGTCATTGTAGTCCATGCGATGGTACTTTTTATCATGGTAGTCATAGTATCTGGTGTGTTTACCGTAGCGGTCGCCAGGCTGCTGGTGTTCATCGTGGCGGTCGCCAGGCCGCTGGTGTTCATCGTGGCGGTCGCCAGGCCGCTTGTGTTCATCGTGGCGGTCGCCAGGCCGCTTGTGTTCATCGTGGCGGTCGCCAGGCCTCTTGTGTTCATCGTGGCGGTCGCCAGGCCGCTTGTGTTCATCGTGGCGGTCGCCAGGCCGCTTGTGTTCATCGTAGCGGTCGCCAGGCCGCTTGTGTTCATCGTAGCGGTCGCCAGGGCGCTTGTGTTCATCGTAGCGGTCGCCAGGGCGCTTGTGTTCATCGTAGCGGTCGCCAGGGCGCTTGTGTTCATCGTAGCGGTCGCCAGGCGCTTGTGTTCATCGTAGCGGTCGCCAGGCTGCTTGTGTTCATCGTAGCGGTCGCCAGGCGCTTGTGTTCATCGTAGCGGTCGCCAGGGCGCTTGTGTTCATCGTAGCGGTCGCCAGGCTGCTTGTGTTCATCGTAGCGGTCGCCAGGCTGCTTGTGTTCATCGTAGCGGTCGCCAGGCTGCTTGTGTTCATCGTAGCGGTCGCCAGGCTGCTTGTGTTCATCGTAGCGGTCGCCAGCTGCTTGTGTTCATCGTAGCGGTCGCCAGCTGCTTGTGTTCATCGTAGCGGTCGCCAGACTGCTTGTGTTCATCGTAGCGGTCGCCAGACTGCTTGTGTTCATCGTAGCGGTCGCCAGGCTGCTTGTGTTCATCGTAGCGGTCGCCAGGCTGCTTGTGTTCATCGTAGCGGTCGCCAGGCCTCTTGTGTTCATCGTAGCGGTCGCCAGGCTGCTTGTGTTCATCGTAGCGGTCGCCAGGCTGCTTGTGTTCATCGTAGCGGTCGCCAGGCCTCTTGTGTTCATCGTAGCGGTCGCCAGGCCTCTGTGTTCATCGTAGCGGTCGCCAGGCCTCTTGTGTTCATCGTAGCGGTCGCCAGGCCTCTTGTGTTCATCGTAGCGGTCGCCAGGCCTCTTGTGTTCATCGTAGCGGTCGCCAGGCCGCTTGATGTTCATCGTAGCGGTCGCCAGGCCGCTTGTGTTCATCGTAGCGGTCGCCAGGCTGCTTGTGTTCATCGTAGCGGTCGCCAGGCTGCTTGTGTTCATCGTAGCGGTCGCCAGGCTGCTTGTGTTCATCGTAGCGGTCGCCAGGCCTCTTGTGTTCATCGTAGCGGTCGCCAGGCCTCTTGTGTTCATCGTAGCGGTCGCCAGGCTTCTTGAGTTCATCGTAGCGGTCGCCAGGCTTCTTGTGGTCTCCTTCATAGCGGTCGCCAGGCTTGCGGTCTTTACCGGACTGCTTTCTGGGCACACCGGTCAGGTAAGGATCAACGACGTAAGTTCCAGGTTTATGTGCGACTTTCTGAGAGCCGTGCCCTGCAGCCTCCCCTCCGTGCTGGGACGAGACTTCACGGACTTTACCGCCTTGGTGGGACAGGTGCGAGTGTGTGCCGCTGTAGGAAGTGCCGATTGATTGAGATGTGGCACTGTGAGCAGAGCCAGACTGGGACGAGGCAGTGTGAACAGAGCCACCTGACTGGGTTTTGGCCCCATAGGACAAGCCAGATTGTGACGAGGCACTGTGAGTAGAGCCAGACTGAGTTTTGGCACCATGGGAAAAGCCAGATTGTGAAGAGCCAGACTGAGTTTTGGCACCATGGAAAGCCAGATTGTGAAGAGCCAGACTGAGTTTTGGCACCATGGGACAAGCCAGATTGTGAAGAGCCAGACTGAGTTTTGGCACCATGGGAAAAGCCAGATTGTGAAGAGCCAGACTGGGTTTTGGCACCATGGGACAAGCCAGATTGTGAAGAGCCAGACTGAGTTTTGGCACCATAGGACAAGCCAGATTGTGAAGAGCCAGACTGGGTTTTGGCACCATAGGACAAGCCAGATTGTGAAGAGCCAGACTGGGTTTTGGCACCATAGGACAAGCCAGATTGTGAAGAGCCAGACTGGGTTTTGGCACCATAGGACGAGCCAGATTGTGAAGAGGCACTGTGAGTAGAGCCAGACTGAGTTTTGGCACCATAGGAGGAGCCAGATTGTGAAGAGACAAAGTGAGCAGAGCCAGACTGGGTTTTGGCCCCATAGGAGGAAGACCCAGAATGTGAAGAGGCAGCTTGGGTGTGGGCGCTGGCCTGGGTGTGGGTGCTCCCTTGGGTGTGGGCGCTCCCTTGGGTGTGGGCGCTCCCTTGGGTGTGGGCGCTCCCTTGGGTGTGGGCGCTCCCTTGGGTGTGGGCGCTCCCTTGGGTGTGGGCGCTCCCTTGGGTGTGGGCGCTCCCTTGGGTGTGGGCGCTCCCTTGGGTGTGGGCGCTCCCTTGGGTGTGGGCGCTCCCTTGGGTGTGGGCGCTCCCTTGGGTGTGGGCGCTCCCTTGGGTGTGGGCGCTCCCTTGGTGTTTGTGGGCGCTCCCTTGGGTGTGGGCGCTCCCTTGGGTGTGGGCGCTCCCTTGGGTGTGGGCGCTCCCTTGGGTGTGGGCGCTCCCTTGGGTGTGGGCGCTCCCTTGGGTGTGGGCGGTGCCGAGGTGCAAGCTTCCGTCCTCCAAAGTGGCGCCGATAGTCCGTAAAATAAAGTCCAGGTAGAAAGCGACGTCTACGTAGGCGGTGGGGGAGCCGTAGTCGCAGCCAATGTCCCACGAAACCAGGCCTGCCAGAGCACGGCATGGCATCAAGTCAACAGTCATGGAAATTATTAAGTTAAATTTCAGTTCAGTTTAAATTTCAATCAGTTTCTTCATCCCTGCACCCTCCCAACACAGGTTTACAGCAAGACTTACCCTTCAGGACATATTGGCCAGAGGCAGCTCGACACACCAGGCCGCTGCCGCCATCGCCCTGCACGACACCAGTCACCATCAACACAATAAATGATAGGTGTAAGCCAGGCCTCTACTCTCCCACCATCCTAGGCTTATCATTATTTCCTTGAGACCCAGAATTTAATTTCCCTTGTAATTTGGATACCATTATTTTTAGTGAATATAAGCAATATTTTATAGACAGGACAAGTTTAGTATCCTTGTCGACTTACTAATTTGGTATATTTGGTTACTTTTTGTAATTTTATGGCTCAACAACATACATATTTTATAGCAAAGGTAAGATCTGGGCGTCAAGGGGTTAAATTTATTCTTGTTAATAAATAGTGCAAGTTTACTACTGTAATAGGTTTTCCCTCCCCCATTGAAATATAGCCCATTATTAATTAGAACATTCAGTTAATATAGTCTAACTTTCCCCAATGGAATGCCCCAAAATTACTCCATTACAAAGAAAAGAGCCTTCAGATCAGTCATTGATTATACCAAATAAACCTTTTTGACCTAAACTGCAGATCCCTTCAAAGCTATGAAGCCTTGTGAGAGCATGTAGATATCATAGCAGAGCATCAATGTATTACTATGCTGAACTAATCCCTCATTGGATCACTAGATTGAATCAGTTACTGCCCAGCCTCTATTTACCTTCCTGGCAGTGGTCAAGAAAGCACTCTACAATATCAAAACTCCACAGCAATAACTTAAATCCAACAATTAGTAAAAATACATGAATACTACAAGTTACTGCAGCAACATTGTAATAAACTGTACATTTTAAACATTTGCTCTATGTCCCTGGCAAAGTGTGTATAAGAACATAACTCAAGAAAATAAGGAAGCTACAAGAGTGGAAGAATTAGAGTGGAAGATATAGAGTGGAAGATATAGAGTGGAAGATATAGAGTGGAAGATATAGAGTGGAAGATATAGAGTGGAAGATATAGAGTGGAAGATATAGAGTGGAAGATATAGAGTGGAAGAAAAAGAGTGGAAGAAAAAGAGTGGAAGAAAAAGAGTGTACTAGAAGAAGCTATGTGGTATGTAGTTCCTGTAATGCAAGGTAGTGTCTGCCAGGTGTGGTTGTACTCACGTGGCAGGTGTCCTTGTGACGGTGCCCTTGGAACATATCACGCCAGGCATCAGCTTGAAGAAGTCACCCAGCTTGGGCACTTTCCTGAGGGTCTTTTGGCACCTGGCACTCTCCAAGACAATGAAGGGAAGGTGCCGCAGCTGGGGACTGAAGTGGTCGTACCGAACCTTGCCGCCCTAATCAACAAACAGGGGAAAAGAATTAATATAAACACTTAAGTTAAAATAATAAATAAACACTTTACTGTTAAAATGATAAATTAAGAAAATACCTAACCGTTAAAATTATAAATATCCAACAAAACTCAAACCGTTAAAATGATAAATGGCCAACAACACTACCGTTAAAATGATAAATATCCAACAACACTTTACCGTTAAAAAAATTATAAATATCCAACATAAATTTACGGTTAAAATAATTAATATCCAACAAAACTTGCCCGTTAAAATAATTAATATCCAACAAAACTTTACCGTTAAAATAATTAATATCAAACAAAACTTTACCGTTAAAATGATAAATACCCAACAAAACTTATCCGTTAAAATAATTAATACCCAACAAAACTTTACCGTTGAAATGATAAATATCCAACAAAACTTAACCAAAGTCCTATATTTGAACTATTCGACAATGTCCAATCAATGGATTTTCTCAGTACTATGCCAACAGCCAGATTGCTTCAGGAAAGAACTTATTTTTTGTGTAGCCATTAACCCCTTGAGGCCCAGAACTTAATTTCCATTGTAATTTTCCTACCATTAGACTATTTTTAGCGACTTAAGCAATATTTTAGAAATTTCCTGTTTAGTATCCTTGTCGATTAGTTAATTTAGTATATGCAGTCACTTTCCGTAATTTTATGGCTAACAAACAAATTTATATAGCAAAGGAAATATCTGGGCGTGAAGAGGTTAACCCAGCTAACTATAGACCCTCCACGCACCTTCCCAGAGGACACGAAGCCCCAGCTGGCCACGAAACACTCCACACTAGGGTCTGGACGCGGGGCCTCGCCGGGCAGACACACCCGCGCCACATTGGGCAGCGACATCACCGGCACACGCAGCTGTATCACACACAGGTCTGCGCGTAGAGTTGTGTGGCTGTATTCTGCAGGGGAAGGAAGGTGACAAAGATAAGTAGGGAAGCTCCTGTAGGCCTTAATTCTTAGTACAGTAAACACTTATTTGGACTGAAATCATTCGGACCTACTTTTATTTTATTTTTATTTATTTAGTCAAAATTTCCTAGCTATATATATATATATATACTACACCTAGGTTTTTTTTTTTTTTTTTTTTTTTTTTAAAGTCAAAATTTCCTAGCTAATATTTATTTATAATATAACATAAGAAAATAAGGAAGCTACAAGAGGCCGCGAGACCTAAACGTGGTAGTTCCTGTGAAGAGAACATAACAAGAAAATAAGGAAGCTATAAGAGGCTGCGAGACCTAAACATGGTAGTTCCTGTGAAGAGAACATAAGAAAATAAGGAAGCTACAAGAGGCTGCGAGACCTAAACTCAGTAGTTCCTGTTACCTAACACTACCTACATCCACCTTTCATCCCCATCCATGAATTTATCCAGCCTCCCTTTAAAGCTCTCTATTGACTCTGCACTAACTACCTGTCTACTGAGCCCATTCCAATCATTTACTAAGGAAGGTTACATATAATGCTAAGTAGGGAACCTCTTGTATGCCTTTATTCTTGGTATAGCATGGATACTATATATATTTATGCCCACCTGTCAAAACTGTAAACACTTTCAATTTTAACAACAGCCTTTATCCGCAGTAAGCTACGAGCTGTGGCCGTGCAGCCTCGGCACTCTGCTTACCTGGATGGCAGGTGATGCGGGAGACTGGCACATTGTAGGAGGGATGAGTCTCAGCGTCTGTGGACAGGTCAAAGTCTCCTACACGGATCAAGATGTCGTAGGATGCAAGCTGAAAACACAAGATAAAACATTATATTCAGGCTTCAACAAGTGTAAAGGGAAAATAGAAGGTAAAAAGTACCATTATATTCAGGCTTCAACAAGTGTACAGGGAAAATAGACGGTAAAAAGTACTATTATATTCAGGCTTCAACAAGTGTACAGGGAAAATAGAAGGCAAAAAGTACTATTATATTCAGGCTTCAACAAGTGTACAGGGAAAATAGAAGGCAAAAAGTACTAATATATTCAGGCTTCAACAAGGGTACAGGGAAAATAGATGGTAAAAAGTACTAGTATATTCAGGCTTCAACAAGTGTACAGGGAAAATAGAAGGTAAAAAGTACTATTATATTCAGGCTTCAACAAGTGTACAGGGAAAACAAGGCTCGAAAAAATGTCATTAACCCCTTCATCCCCCAGATCTCTCCTTTGCTATATGAAATAAGTGTTATTCAGCCATAAAACTACGAAAAAGTAGCTAAATAAACCAAATTAGCTAATGTATAAGGATATTAAACTAGTAATATCTACATAATTGCTTATATTCTTTAAAATAGTCTCATGGTAGTTATATTAAAATTGAAAATATGTTCTGGGCCGTCAAGGGGTTAGTTTTCTCCCACGGCATTTCAATATGTAGACATGTTTAGCCTTGCATTAGTAGTTTACTCACCGCTTGTACACAGTGGGCCACAGTGATGACATGTCGCTCGGTGATGATGACTCCGCCACACAAGTAACCATTAGCAGTAGTCAACACTGCCACCTGGAAGCCAAAGAAAGCTATGCAGTTGCCAGATTCATAATAGATATAGATATTGACCACAGCATAACTATTTTAGTCTCTTTAGATATGATACAGTTCAAACTATAACTTGTACCCCTCTATCAATATGACTGCCTTTCTGCTTGAACCATATTAACCCATCCTGTCAATCACTACTCCTACACACGTAGCAATGTGTCACAATACAATATGGCATTTACTTCATGTAATCTCTAAGTCATTTGCCTCAAGTCATACCACAAAGTTTATATATTTAATCACTTAGAATTTGCCCGTACATTGACTTACTAAATTTTTTTTTTTAATAAGCAAAAAATCCTACCCCTTGCTGCTTACTGACTGATATTTGATGCCAGGAGAAGGGAATACTAAGCTTCTTAATGTCAGATGTATTTTATCATAGTTTACCCTATTATCAGGTAAAACAGGCATCATTTTAACCATGAGACCTTAAGATAGAATGGAATTTTTGCCTTTAAAAAAAAATAGACTAGGTATCCAGATCGCCAGAAATTGAGAGTAACTGAAAATTTGAGTTTTTTTTTTATCATTAGCTACATAATTTCTGCTTTAAATGAGTCTAGTAGTTACCCCTGCTGTCCACACTACGGGTGCCTGAGGCGTGTGGCACCAGGCACGCCTTCCCAGTATAAAGACCAGGGAGGACTGAGCCATGTGTGCACTGTGATCTACCCCCCCTAGGGCAGGCTGCAGCCACTTGTGCAGGCCTGGGATGTGGCCCCTGAGAGCAACACCTATACACACACACTGCAAACAAAATGCCTCCAGATCCAGTGGGGGGATCATACGATACAATTTGTTAACTAAATTAATTATAGATACCAGTCTGTAAGCAGCAAGGGGTTAAAAATAATAGTTTCTCTAGATATTACACTAAAAATAAAGTTAATGTTTCTCTTTAGATATTATAGTAAAGACTCATATTCGGACCCTTATTATTCTGCCTTAATTTCCTAGGTATAATATATACAACTGGAATTTTTTTTTTTTTTTTTTTTTTTTTTTTTTTTTTTAGGGGCCGAAATTTCCTAGCTATATAATATACTAAATCTATATATATCTATATCCATTTTTTTTTTAAGATATCCCCATATATAATTCCCCCATTACTCTGATCCTTGCATTACTGACTACTCTTTGGCCCAATTAGTCCGAAAATGAGAAGTTTTACGGTATACTAAAAATTTTCTTTGTCTAGATATTATTATACAGATCAAACTGTCCCCCTAGACCAATAATTACTCAACCTTTCTGCTTGCAACAAAGTAACCCATTCTGTCCATCACCACCCCTACACACCGGGGCAATTGTCTCTGTAATACACTGTAGTATTTACTTCACGTAATCTCAAGTCCATTGCCTGAAGTCATACTGTACCAAGGTTATATTTTATCACTGCTTAAGAGTTTGACAGTACATCTATTTATCCCTATCTGCTTTAGTCAAATCTGTCACTTTAAAACTAAGGTTAGCTACAAAAGGCAGCGAGACTTACACTAGGTAGTTCCAGTTACTTAACACTACCTACATCCACCTTTCATCCCCATACATAAATTTATCTAGCCTCCCTTTAAAGCTCTCTAATGACTGCACTAACTACCTGTCTACTGAGTCCTACAGAGTCCATGCCAATCATTTACCACCCTATTTGTGAACCAGTTTCTCCTAATTTACTTTAAATCTACGCTTTTCCAGCTTGAATCAGTTATTTCTTGTTCTACCCTGGTTAATAGCCATAAGAACTTTCCCTACCTCTCCTTTATAAAATCCCTTTATCCACTTAAAAACTATCAGATCGCCCCTTTCTGAGTTTCTCGAGCGAGTGTAAACGCTATTTGTGAACCAGTTTGAGATGAGCAATGGATACTCACATGCCAAGGGTATTGTCCCACCACAGGGGGGGCCACGGGGTTACCGGGGGGGCCGTGAGGCAGGACTTCGTTAATCAGAGGTTTGCCACAGCTTGCCTGGAAGAAAAGCTCACATTAATCCCTTCACGCCCAAAATGTTCCTTTGCTATATAATATAAGCCAGTTTTTTGCCATGATTACAAAAAATTACTAAAAAACTAAATATGCTACCGTAGATTACAGTAAAGTCGCCAGGACAACTTTTCTGTTTACATAAGTCTGGTGGAGTTACTTTAATTTCTACATCCATGATTTCTGGAAAATTAGAATTGGCTATTTGGAGTGTCATTTAGAGTTAATCTGTAATATATTATGGCTACAAATAAACTAATTACAAAAATTTCACTAGAATGGCGACCAACAATAAGGTCGCCATCTAGTGTTTATTTACAGTGTCTTCCCGCGGTCGTCGTCGCCCGAAAAAAAACTTAAGGAAATTTGAAACTATATACTTGCAGATACAAAGCATAAAACAATGCTGAAACAGGGTAGATTATACAGTAATGATATAAATTACAGTGTATTATCTTCAGTGGCACATAAAAATCAGTAGTGATGCTATAATTCGTAATATATGGCGCCTGGCGACTTTACTGCAGGTGGCGACTTTACTTATCTACGGTAATACAAAAAATACTAATAATAATACTAATACTATACTAAAATACTAAAATACTCTATAAACCCGGTAATAATAAAAATAATATCTCTGCTAATGATCACCCACCTTCTCGTAGGGCGACTTGCTTCTCGCTGTGGATAGAGACTCAGGGATGGCGAGGGCGGGAAACACATGGCAGTCACTAGAAGCACAGATGTATTACCCGAATTAATATAAATAAATATATATAAAGGAATTCTTAAAGGTATATTCAGGTCTGCCATAAAACTCAAGTGGCAGTCTAGAGAATATAGTCTATGTGACGGCAGGCTTTACCGTAGATAACACTATAGTCGCCAGTCACTCCACTACACTAAGGTCGCCAGGCACAATATACTATGAATTTTAGCATCACTACAGACTTGTGTGTCACTGAAGAGACATGCACAGTAGTTTATATCATGTACATCACACTACATGTCTTCAGTGGCACACAAGTCCGTAGTGATCTAAAATTCGTAATATATTGTGCCTGGCGACATTAGTGCAGTGGGAAGTGACTGGCGACTTTAGTGTTATCTATGGTAGTAATACAGATCTATCGCCTCCCGCCAATATAATCACATTAAGTATTACCTGTATTCATCTAAAGAATTATATATCTAGGAATTTTTAAAGGTATATTAAAGTCTGCCATTAAACTCTGCGGCAGTCCAGAGAAAATTGTACATTTGATGACAGCCTGAAGTAATAGGCATGATATTTAGTGTCTACAATTCATCAAATACACGATGCAGTAATTATATTCATGATCCATGGTCCATATATAAACCATAAAAAAACTATTTGCACAACAAGATAACCCTTCACAGCACAGCAAAGTGATTCATTCATGGGTATAAATGATCTGCTTGAATGTAGGAACTAAAGAAATTTTAGTAACTTTCAAAATTGTGTTTTTATCATTAGCTACTACATACTTTTAATAAATCAAATTCATTGGATGTTCCACTTTAGTTTTCTTTACCACAGATTTACCGTAGATAACACTCAAATCACCAGGACAAACTTTTTTCTTCGATGTACAGAAGTCTGGTGGCGTATATAAATTTTTTTGCTCTTAACCCCTTCACGCCCAGATCTTTCCTTTACTATATAAAATTATCGTTAAGCCATATAATTACGAAAAATAACTACATAAGCTGGTAGACAAAGATACTAAATCTTTCATAATCTGTAAAATATTGATTATATGCATTAAAAATGTCTAATGGTGGCTATATTAACATTGAAATTTACGTTCTGGGCCTAAATGCGTTAAAAAAAAACTGACTGAACCCGATGACTTTCCTCTCACTCTGTATGTAGCAAGGTTGTGGAGATACGTAGTACATAGGGAGTGGCGTGCGTGTGTGTAACTCCCATGTGATAAGTCAAATTTTGGCTAGGAAAAAGTAATCAGGTCTCGACAAGCGTAACACCGGTAAGAACTGCGCGGCGTGAACCCCGTGCCGCCGCGACTGCAGGTACGGCGCCGGTACACGGGGGTCCATAAAGCTAACCCCGGGACTCTTAACCTGGATCAGCTCATCAAGGTATACCCTGGGTAAGTCTGTAGTATTCAGCGGGAAACACTAGGCTTAAACACTCAAAATATACCATTTACCGGCATTAAAATTCAGTCATATTTCAGGGAGAATGACTATGAAAGGCTAATATGGCGGCAATGCATTATTGTTCCACTTATATTTATCAGTAAAAATACACTTATCACTAATATGCCATAGAGGTATTAAAGGGCAAATCTCTTTATTTACTCTTAAATGTCAGTATATCTGGGATAATAAGTAAATAACGCCGCTCAGGTAGTTCCTGAACGCTGATTGGCTGACAACGTAGCTAGGCCCCCGATTGGTTCTTGAGAAATCCTGGAGACTAGTTGCCGATTACGTATTTAAAACGAATAATAAGATTTTTTATTCGTGCACTGATATAGGATTGCATTATCTTGTTAAAAAGCCCAGCTTTCGTAATGACTTTTCATGAAGAAGTCTCAGATATTTAAGCCCTACGTAAAAGATATAGGATGCAATCAGTTAGTAATCCCGTAAATTTTACGGTATTTTGTTCAAAATTCTTTTCTTACACTATATATAGTAGGATTTTTGAGTTTTAATAAATTTCGATATTTCTGCATTGTTTTATGTATAAATCGCGAGCTTGGTGGATGTATATTAGTTTTTTTTGTCAGAAGAGGTTCTTGTTTACACTTTCACGTCAATCTTTTTCTTCCTCCTAGTTAAGCCGTGAGGTTATTAGTGTGATCAGCTATGCCTACAGTCGCAGCGTGTCTGGGTGTGCCTATGTGACGCGTTTTTAAAGTTTTTAGTGAAAGAATACATCCGCCCGAGTGGTGTAAAGGGTCAGATTATCGATAAAACAAAACTAGGTTTACTGCTTGGTTTCAACACTGAACTAGGATCAGTTACTGTTTATAAGATTCACATACCATATACTATTTACCCATATTTTTTCAAGAGTTATAGAGCCTTCGGTAAAAAGTCGATCTGTGTTGTTGCGAGTTTTAGGTTTTTTCGGGCATATTTTGATATCCAATTTTTCATTAATTCCTAGTAATTTTATAGTTTTTTTAGGCTTAGTGTCCTATTCGTCTATATTTTACTTTATCAGAGTTTATTTATTAATAATTTTACGTATTTGACTAGTTTCGGTTAATTAAGGGATAAAGTGCTGGGCTGGCGGCCGGCAAGCCGCCGTGCCTGTGACGTCACGGCTGAGTGGCGTAGGGTTGTGCGGCATCAACAAAATACCGGTAATAAGACAGAAATATCGGTATTTCTGTATACCGGTGCACATTACACATAGGGAGTGGTGTGCGCGCGCGCGTTCATCTAGTTTTAGTTGTACAACTAGATACGACGTCACGGCCGTGTGGCGTAGGGTTGTGCGGCATCAACAAAATACCGGTAATACAGACTGAAATACCGGTATTTCTGTATACCCGATACCGGTGCACATCCTTTGTGACGTCACAGCGTGTTTTAAGTGTTGGGGTCGCGGGGGAGTGTTCACAGCTATGGGATCATTACTAGCCTTATAACACCATTACTGGCTGTATGCAAGGCTGAGCAAAGGTAAATAGGGTGAACTTAAATGCAGAAACCCGAAAATAGGTTCAAACAGGTGAAATAATGGCAGTTATAGCTATAGAGGAATTATTATTTCTTATGCAAGTCAGTTAGTGTTAAGTTAGTTAGTTTAGAGTTTAGTGAAGTTTAGTTAGAGGAACTAGGCCTACCATGTCTTTAGGCCTATGCCAGTATACTAGAGAGGGGCAGTGCCGGATTTCCATTGCCATAATCTGTACTTAGCATCCCTATAGGTCAATCCATATTAAAGCAACTCCGGAACAGGAGGTACTCTGAAGAAACTCTTGCAGTCTTCCTAATTGTGATGTGATACGTCAGTAAGCCTATTTACATGGACAACTGATTGAGGCCAGTAGAGTTGATAAGCAATTGCATAAAGACTGGTGGAGCGGCGCAGCTATGGAAACTTTGACACTGTTGCCGACATTTACTTGTCTTTGCGAGAGGAGTTAGTCTTTTCTCTAAGTAGTAACGAAATTGTTGGCTCTAGCAGAAATGGTAATTACGGGGCATTTTGGAATGGATTGGCCAGTTTGATAAGTTTTAGTCCAAGCACATCCATTACCATGCCAATCGGGGTTGCGGTCACACGCCTTATTAGTCAACAACAATCTGCGAAGAACTTATTACGTGATGGGCAAGCAAGTACTTGGTCGCATCAAGGTTGAGATTACGAAGTCACGGTATTTCTCAGTTTCCGTGAACTCTACCCCAGACATTGCCCACACGGACCAGCCCACCATCATCCTCCACCAAGTCAACACGGCAGACCACAAGCCTGTCGAGTTTCCTCACGTTCATTAGAATCTCTAGTCACAGGTGAGAATCTTGCCGATACTCTTCTCCAATACTTGAAGGATCTTGACAGACTTGACAATTGCCGCAGTCAGACTTATGACAATGCTAGTAATATGTCTGGCAAGTACAATGGTATGCAGCAAATTTTGAAAGAAAAGTAGTGTCCTGCAGACCCTTTTGGAACAGCAACAGTGCCTTGTTACGAAACTCCCATCCGATACCCGGTGGTCTGCCGAGCTGATGCCCCTGAAGCTTTGTTCTGCGGTGACCGCCAGTTCCAGTGCTCAGAGATCGCTGCAGATTAAAATCAGAACCGGTAGACACTAAAGGAGTAAAGATTCTTTGGCAGAAAAGATGGGCAACATTGAAGTTACCCCGATATGTGAACTTTGGAATTATATTGTGCAGCGCTTCAACAAGTTGTTGCAATTAATTTTTATATGAGCGCAGAGTAAATTTTGATTTCTATGAACACAAGCATGTGATCGTTGCGGCAACAGGACTTACAAAACCGAAAGTCTGCGAATACCCAAGCGTAAGAAGCGTGTCAATGATGAAATGTTACGGATGCCACACAAGGGATGACGGGCAAACAAACATTCAAAGTTTATACATTTTCAGTCATGATTGACCAACGGCGAAGTGCATTGAACTTGGCAGGGGGGTATATGCCCCCTATATGCATCCCCTGGGGGGTATATGCCCCCCTATATGCATCCCCTGGGGGGGGGGGGGTATATGCCTTAAATATGGAGAGGGGGATAAAATCAGTAACTACCTCGTGTAGGTCTCACGGCCTCTTGTAGCTTCCTTATTTTCTTAAGTTCTTAACAAGATTACTCACAATTATGGTGGTCAGCGGCGCCTGCAATGTGGTAGATCACCTCTTGGTCTTCCCCCGCGGTGGCGCCGGGGAATACATGGTCTTCCCCCGCGGTGGCGCCTGGGAATACATGGTCTTCCCCCGCGGTGGCGCCGGGGAATACATGGTCTTCCCCCGCGGTGGCGCCGGGGAATACAATGACATTCCCGGTGGAGCCTGTGAATAAAATGACAATCTTATCACATGGAAGTATAGTAACAGTACCTATTAATTAACAAAAATACTGCTAATCTTATCACACTGAAGTATATATATACTAACAGTATTAACCCCTTCAGGCACAGAATTATTTTCATTGTAATTTGGCGACCATTAGAAGATTTTTAGTGACTAATCAGTATTTTATAGACTACTTTTTTTAGTATCCTTGTCCACTAACTTATTTGGTATATTTAGTGACTTCATTTTATGGCTCGATAGTAAACATGCATTTTTTTTTTTTATAGTAAAGGTTAAGATCTGGGTGTGAAGGCGTTAATTAAAATAAATCCTGCTAGTCTTATCACATTGAAGTTTATCACCAGCTACTAATGATAAAAAAATTCAGAAGAAAATCTATATATATCACAATCTTTGAAATTCAGCCCATCGATCAGTTCCACACCCATGACAGTAAACAAACAAATAAAATCTATGAATTTTAGAAAGTAAGGCTTCAAAACTAGATTGAATAAATAATACCATCAAGAATACTAGTCGCCACTGCACTAATGTCGCCATCGCCATATATTACAAATTTTAGCATCACTACAGACTTTTGTACCACTTTAGACAGGTACATAATATATACTACTGTGCATGCCTCTTTAGTGACATACAAGACTGTAGTGATTCTAAAATCCGTAATATATGACAATTGGCGACATTAGTGCAGTGGAGACTATAGTGTTATTGAAGATAGGTAGTACTACGTAAATGTTAACCCCTTCACGCCCAGATCTTTCCTTTGCCATATAAAATTTCGCACGCAAGCCATAAATTTACGAAAAGTAGCTAAATATACCAAATTAGTTAGTGGACAAGGATACTAAACAGGTCATGGCTATAAAATATTGCTTATATTCACTAAAAATAGTCTAATGGTAGTCAAATTACAATTAAAATTAAGTTCTGGGTCTCAAGGGTGAAGGAATTTTCTACAGTATGTTTAGGTCTGCCATTAAAACTCTGCGGCAGTCAAGAGAAAATGGGCTGTGTGATGGCAGGCTGATGTAATATAGATCTTTCGCCTAATATTACCACATCTAAGTATTATTTATTAATCTAAATAATTATATACGAAGGGATTTTTCAAGGTATATTCAGGTCTGCCATAAATCCTATCGGCGGAAATCTATGGAAAAAATTGTATATTTGATGAGTTAAACTAAAGTAATAGATATTCATTGCCCACAAGGAATACTAATACACTATGAAGTAATTATTTGTATGGGCCATATTATAGGCCATAACTAAAACATTTGCAAAAAAATTTACCCCTTCACGCCCAGATCTTTCCTTTGCTATAAAAAATTGTATGTTGTCGAGCCATAAAATTACTTAAAGTAACTGAATATATCAAATTATTTAGTGGACAAGGATACTACTAAAAATGTCATATCGATAAAATACTGCTTATATTAACTCAAAATAGTCTAATGGTACCCAAATTACAATGAAAATTTAAGTTCTGGGTCTCAAGGGGGTAGTTACAAATAGTCCAAAAGTACCCAAATTACAATGAAAATTAAGTTCTGGGTCTCAAGGGGGGGTTACAAATCGTTCAAAGGTACCCAAATTACAATGAAAATTACGTTCTGGGTCTCAGGAGTTAACGCATATAGTTACCAAGCGCTGGTATTCCCTTATGTTGTGAAGAAACTGACTTAACTAATGAAGTTTCAATACTAGGTTAATATATATATAAGCTATATAAATAATGTATACAAGGTTAATTAATAAGAGGTTAATACGGACCTTGTTGCGCCTCTCGCCTGTAGCGCCGTCTGGTGGGTAAATGCTGGTCTTTTCTCTGCCTTTCTTCCTCCCTTAACGCGCTAATATGATCATCTGAAAGAACATTTAAGTCAATCACAATCTCAACGAAACTCAGAAAGCACAATCTCCATGAAATTAACTATCCATTAGTTTCACACATATTACAGTAGCTAAATTAAAAACTATTCTAATTTGACACTGAATGCACTTTGGTGGACTATACTTTTGTGGTAAAAATCTGCTACCTAACTTTCTCAAATAAGTTTTTTTTATTTTTATTTTAGTTTTGTTAGGTAAAGGTTAGGTATAGGTTATGTTAGGTATAGTTTATGTTAGGTAGTTTCGGTTAGGTTAAATTTTTTTTCTTTGTTAATTATTGTTAGCAGATTAATTCAACAAATCAAAACTCCAGTAAAAATAGATTCGTCCATTAAAGTCGATTCAGTGTTACAATCAGGAAATTTACCAAAAACTGAATGAATTTATGATCAAAACTAGATTGAATAAATAATACTAGGTACGTATATAAAGATTCTGTACCTCTACCGCCAATAACACTATAGTCGCCAGTGCACTAATGTCGCCAGGCGCCATATATAAAGAATTTTTGAATCACTATACACTTTGTGCCAGTGAAGACACTTACATAATTATAAACTACTGTGTGCCTCTTCAGTGGCACTTTCCTAAAAGTTGCACAAGATTCCTTTACACTTATAATGAATAATATCCCTGCTGTCCACACTACGGGTGCCTGAGGCGTGTGGCACCAGGCACGCCTTCCCAGTATAAAGACCAGGGAGGACTGAGCCATGTGTGCACTGTGATCTACCCCCCCTAGGGCAGGCTGCAGCCACTTGTGCACAGGCCTGGGATGTGGCCCCTGAGAGAAACACCCATAGACAGGACACGCTGCACCCGTGCATCACCATAAATAAAAATAATTTTAGGTTAGAAATAAAGGGACAAAGCTCAACTGCCCTAGAGGAGAGATTAGACCTCAAATCCCCCAAGGTCAGGAACAAGGCCCCGAGATCCAGGGGGGACCATAGATAACTTATCTTTGCCAAAGGTTACGGGGAACTTTCAAAGCTAACGCCACCCCATGTCTCTACCATAGTCACTTCTTTGGCACTGACTAAACTACTCAACAAACAAAAACAAACAAACAAACAAAAAAAGTAGTTTGTTTTAGAATTTTAATTATGATACAGCCCGAAGAAACAGGGAATTTACAGTAATTGATAGATCATTCAGGCGTTATTAAGTGCAGAAGAAGTGACATCGCAAGAGACATCTGGTAGTTATTTTCAGAAAGTTCCTCAATGCGACTAATATTTATAACAGTAGTTGGCTAGGACTTACTTTTGTGTGATCGACAAGTCTATATAAACTACTGGGCATGCCTCTTTAGCGACACTTACAAGTCTGAAGGGATTCTCAAATTCGTAATATAATGCCTGGCGAAATTAGTGCAGTGGCGACTAGTGTTATTGACTGTAGTATAGCTCTGCCACTGTATGCTACCAGGTACAGACTACAAAGAGAGGAAGAGACACAGACACAGAGACAGAGGGAGACAGACAGAGGGAGGGAGATAGACAGAGGGAGGGAGGGAGACAGAGGGAGGGAGGGAGACAGAGGGAGGGAGACAGACAGAGGGAGGGAGGGAGACAGAGGGAGGGAGGGAGACAGAGGGAGGGAGAGAGACAGAGGGAGGGAGAGAGACAGACAGACTGAGGGAGACACAGACTGAGGGAGAGACAGAGGGAGGGAGAGACAGAGGGAGGGAGAGACAGGGAGGGAGAGACAGAGGGAGGGAGAGACAGAGGGAGGGAGAGACAGAGAGAGACACAGAGAAAGACAGACAGACACACACACATCCGTTACACTTACCCTCATAGTAGTCAGGGATCTTTGCGGTGAGAGAGGGCGGGGTAGGGGCGGCGCGGGCAGTCCTGGAGTAGCCGGACACGTCGGCGCCGTGGCGGGGGCGAGACCTCTGCACCTCAAAGCCCTTCTCCATAACATACTCTGTAGGAGAACCTGCATCAGAACTACTTACTTCTGTTGTAATTGTAACATCTTTAAAACTGGGATAAAACTCTTCATGATAGTTAGTGCAGTCAATAGGGAGCTTTAAAGAGGCTAGACAATTGCAGCAGGAGAAACTATCAGAATAAGACTAACATAAAATAAGGAAGCTACAAGAGAACTTTCATCCCCATCCATGAATACATCCAGCCTCCTTTTAACCCCTTGAGACCCAGAACGTAATTTCCATTGTAATTTGGGTACCATTAGAAGATTTTTAGTGATTATAAGCAATTTTTCAATAGATATGACCTGTTTAGTATCCTTGTCCATGAACTAATTTGGTATATTCAGTCACTTTTCGTAATTTTATGACTAATCCAATTTTTTATAGCAAAGGAAAGATCTGGGTGTGAATGAGTTAACAAAATAAGGAAGCTAAAAGATAGATCCCCATCCATGAATATATCTAGCCTCCTTTTAAAACTCCCTATCGACACTGCACTTCCTTCTGTAATTGTCACATCCTCAAGAATAGGATAAAGCTTTTCATTGTAGTTAGTGCAGAGTCAATAGGGAGCTTTAAATAGAGTAGATAATTTCATGAATGGTGGATGTAGGTAGTGTTAAGTAACGAACTACCATATGTAGGTCTCGCGGCTTCTTGTAGCTTCAAGTTCTTTAATGGCCCAAACCCTGCATCACCACACCCACCACCACCACCACACTACTCACCACACAACCACCACACCAATCACACAACCACCACCACAATCACACAACCACCACACCACACCCACAATTACACAACCACCACACTCACAATCACACCACCACCACACCCACAATCACACCACTCACCGTGATCGTCCAAGGCAGGGTAGCGGGCATGAGTCTCCACCAGATTAAAGGCGTTGATCATGTAGGAGATTGAGCAGCACAACCAGCCCTCTGACCCACCAGCCACGCCGCACGAGAACTGAAACAATCACACTGGTCAGTCATTTACTATACTCTGGTTGAGTTTTTTATATTTATTTACTATTAATCTATTTCTATTTTTTTTATCTATTATTATTATTATTATTATTATTATTATTATTTATTATTTATTTATTTATTATTTATTTTTTTTTTTTTTTTTTTTTTTTTTATTTTTTTTTTTTTTTATATACCCCTTGAGACCCAGAACTTAATTTTCATTGTAATGTTGAGTACCATAAGACAATTTTAATGAACATAAGCATTATTATATAGATACGACCAATTTTAATGGACATAAGCAATATTATAGACATACTTTTCCATTAGCTAATTTTGCTTGTAGTTACTTTTTCGTAGTTTTATGGCTAATAACAGACCATTTGATATGGCAAAGGAAAGATCTGGGCGTGAAGGAGTTAAACAGGACTATTAAATTATATCAGTTAACCTGCACAACCTTATCTTGGAATACAACGAACAGAGAACCAACCACAACGCAAGCAACATTAAGGCTTATATACGTGATGACTGAAGGAACTATCAAATTTCACTGCTCTCATGACTTTAGTAACGGCAGGGAATGAGAGGCGTGAAAGCAGATAGCAGCATTGCAGGGTAAATAATGAGCGGCTTTGAAGACTGGCATTAGACTACCATGAACATGAGACGCGTGAGGGAAGCTGCCAGTGTTATGGGTCGAAACTGCTTTAGGGAGTACAGTTTTGGTAATTTGAGGTTAAGGTGGCGGTATAAGTTAGTCTGAAGGGAGGGAAGAGGGCAGGCCGGGGTGGACAGGCCAGGAGAAAAAGGGAAGCTGCCAGCATTATGGGTCGAAACTGCTCTAGGGAGTACACCGTTTAGGTAATTCAGGTTAAGGTGGCGGTATAAGTTAGTCTGAAGGGAGGGAAGGCCGGGGTGGACAGGCTAGGAGAAAAAGGGAAGCTACCAGCATTATGGGTCGAAACTGCTCTTGGGAGTACAGTTTTGGTAATTGAGGTTAAGGTGGCGGTATAAGTTAAGTCTGAAGGGTGGGAGGGAGGGCAGGCCGGGGTGGACAGGCCAGGAGAAAATGGGAAGCTGCCAGCATTATGGGTCGAAACTGCTCTATTTTTGGTAATTTGAGGTTAAGGTGGCGGTATAAGTTAGTCTGAAGGGAGGGAGGGAAGAGGGCAGGCCGGGGTGGACAGGCCAGGAGAAAAAGGGAAGCTGCCAGCATTATGGGTCGAAACTGCTCTAGGAAGTAAACCTTCCTGGTAATTTTAGGTTAAGGTGGCGGTATAAGTTAAGTCTGAAGGGAGGGAAGAGGGCAGGCCGGGGTGGACAGGCCAGGAGAAAAAGGGAAGCTGCCAGCATTATGGGTCGAAACTGCTCTATTTTTGGTAATTTGAGGTTAAGGTGGCGGTATAAGTTAGTCTGAAGGGAGGAGGGAAGACGGCAGGCCGGGGTGGACAGGCCAGGAGAAAAAGGGAAGCTGCCAGCATTATGGGTCGAAACTGCTCTAGGGAGTACACAGTTTAGGTAATTCAGGTTAAGGTGGAGGTATAAGTTAAGTCTGAAGGGAGGGAAGAGGGCAGGCCGGGGTGGACAGGCCAGGAGAAAATGGGAAGCTGCCAGCATTATGGGTCGAAACTGCTCTATTTTTGGTAATTTGAGGTTAAGGTGGCGGTATAAGTTAGTCTGAAGGGAGGGAGGGAAGAGGGCAGGCCGGGGTGGACAGGCCAGGAGAAAAAGGGAAGCTGCCAGCATTATGGGTCGAAACTGCTCTAGGGAGTACACAGTTTAGGTAATTCAGGTTAAGGTGGCGGTATAAGTTAAGTCTGAAGGGAGGGAAGAGGGCAGGCCGGGGTGGACAGGCCAGGATAAAAAGGGAAGCTGCCAGCATTATGGGTCGAAACTGCTCTAGGAAGTACACCGTTTAGGCAATTCAGGTTAAGGTGGCGGTATAAGTTAGTCTGATGGGAGGGAGAAGTGACTCATACTCCAATATCATCTATGCGAGTATGTGGTTTCCGAGTGAAGAAGCTTGGCTGTAGCTCCGAAATCAGGATTTTCTCGTAAAGACTCAGTGATTCCCATGCAGTCAGTTTCTAAACTACGAAAACCTAACTTACCCTAACCGTAACCTAACCTAACGTGTTCAAGAGTAAACTTCACATACTCTTCCAGACAACGGGAATCAGCAGAATGGCACGGGCGGTCAGGCTAGGAGACTGGGATAAAGCCAGCCAAGTCAACAATGTGCCCGCGTCGCCTATAGCTTTACTAGAGGACGCGCTTGCAAGGTTATCTAAGGACGCGTAACCATAAGCCGCCAACGCATGCTCGTAGGAGGAGGAAGAGGAAGATAAGAGGAAAAAGAGGAAGAGGAAGATGGAGGAAAAAGAGGAAGATGACAAAGAGGAAGAAGTGGAAGATAGAAGATAGTGGAAGAGTAAGATAAGATTAAAAAGAGGAAGAAGAAGTGATATGCGAGAGAGTTGAGGTCGCCGTAGACAATATAAAGAGGCTCTGGTATGGGAGGACGTTGTGGGTGGGCATGACGGGAGATATGAAAGGGAGGAAGGCGAACAATAAGGTGGCTTTAGAGGAGACTATAAAGGAGCGAAAACAGGATTATTGACCACAGGGAAAACAGATTATTAGGGTGACAGGCGAGAGACTCATTTAAAGACTCGCGCGGATAGAAAATTTGGATAGTGGAAAGTCTAAAAAATTACTGAGATTGGAATGGATTACTAGGCCTATTAATGATAGATTACTAGGCCTATTAATTATGGATTACCAGGCATATTAATGAGAAAATTGTCAAAAAATATTACATGGTGAAAATATTGTTACTTTGGTTCACGGCGGAAAGTATATAAAATTACTAAAAAAAAAAAAAAAAAAAAAGTAAAGGCTTGAAATTTTAAATAACTTATTTGGAAAACTCTTCTGAAACACCTCATTGGATGCCTCACACGTGTTGCGTTCTTCCCCTGCTGTACTTAATACGTCCAATAATACGGGTGAACATACACAGTACAGGTGCAAGACTTGTGGCACCAGGCACGCCTTCCCAGTATAAAGACCAGGGAGGACTGAGCCATGTGTGCACTGATCTACCCCCCCTATGGCAGGCTGCAGCCACTTGTGCACAGGCCTGGGATGTGGCCCCTGAGAGCAACACCCATAGACAGGACACGCTGCACCCGTGCATTATCATAAATAAAAATAACTTTATGTTAGAAATAAAGGGACAAAGTTGAACTGCCCTAGAGGAGTGGTTAGACTTCAAATCCCCTAAGGTCAGGAACAAGGCCCCGAGATCCAGGGGGGACCATAGATAACTTATCTTAACTAACCTTGATGACTAAGACTAACACTACCAAATCTCTCTACTAAACAACAGTTACTTTAAAGTCCTTGTTTCACTGCGGAAATAATTAGTTAATAATTTAAAGAAATAAAATCAGTTTTCAAGAAAATGTTTGCATGTCCAGGATATGCAAAGGGAAAATATTTTTTTGAGTGACAGTTAATGCGACCAACTTATGTTTAAGACTTCACACCCACCCCACCCACCCACAAACTCTGCCATCCACACTCACTCACCCTGCCATCCATAGTCATCCCCAAGGGCAGCTGGAACCTGGCGGTGAAGCTGATGCTGCGCGCGGGACACAGGTGCGCGGGCAGACACACACTGCTGTCGGGACAGATGGGTGGCAGGCTTCTCGTGGCGGCCGCTGGGGGCAAACCCGTGTAGACATCCGTAGAGAGTCCCTGGGGCCCCGTGTCTTCCTCCTCTGCGCCGTAGCCAGGCCATGGCAACACCCGCATGTCCAGACGAGGCACGGTGGTATTCTGAGACATTACAGGAGTAAATTAAGGCAAATTTTGAGTTACCTAAAGTTGCACAAGATTCCTTTACACTTATAATGAATAATAGCCTGCTGTCCACACTACGGGTGCCTGAGGCGTGTGGCACCAGGCACGCCTTCCCAGTATAAAGACCAGGGAGGACTGAGCCATGTGTGCACTGTGATCTACCCCCCCTATGGCAGGCTGCAGCCACTTGTGCACAGTGCTGGGATGTGGCCCCTGAGAGCAACACCCATAGACAAGACACTGCACCCGTGCATTATCATAAAAATAATTTTAGGTTAGAAATAAAGGGACAAAGTTCAACTGCCCTAGAGGAGAGATTAGACCTCAAATCCCCTAAGGTCAGGAACAAGGCCCCGAGATCCAGGGGGGATCATAGATAACTTATCTTAACTAACCTTGATGACTAAGACTAACACTACCAAATCTTTCAGCCAGGAATTCTAAATAACTTAAATTATCGGCTACACAAGAAGCTGATTTAAAAAACCATTGAAACAAACTATTACTACAATAGCAAGCCAACAGTCAACCACCACCCACCACCAGTCAACCACCACCCACCACCAGTCAACCACCACCCACCACCAGTCACCCACCACCAGTCAACCACCACCCACCACCAGTCAACCACCACCCACCACCAGTCAACCACCACCCACCACCAGTCAACCACCACCCACCACCAGTCAACCACCACCCACCACCAGTCAACCACCACCCACCACCAGTCAACCACCACCCACCACCAGTCAACCACCACCCACCACCAGTCAACCACCACCACCACCAGTCAACCACCCCCTGTCAACCACCACCCACCCCCTGTCAACCACCACCCACCCCCTGTCAACCACCACCCACCCCCTGTCAACCACCACCCACCCCCTGTCAACCACCACCCACCCCCTGTCAACCACCACCCACCCCCTGTCAACCACCACCCACCCCCTGTCAACCACCACCCACCCCCTGTCAACCACCACCCACCCCCTGTCAAACCACCACCCACCCCCTGTCAACCACCACCCCACCCCCTGTCAACCACCACCCACCCCCTGTCAACCACCACCCACCCCCTGTCAACCACCACACCCACCCCCTGTCTACCACCACCCACCCCCTGTCAATCACCACCCACCCCCTGTCAACCACCACCACCCACCTGTCAAGCACCACCACCACCACCACCTGTCAACCACCACCAACCACCTGTCAACCACCTGTCAACCACCTTTCCTTCCTCGGCCAGTCATGTCATTGCCTCTACTAAATATTAAATCCTTACCACTACTCTTAATATAATAATGACTGACTATACATTCACTTCCTTACCAATACTCTTCCTAATGACAAAGATATATGCACAGACAGGCGACCTTAACTCACCTCATCCCTGTAAAACCATATCCTTGGCGTGGGGTGGAAGGGTCCGGGCAGGGCAGTCAGGTCGCGGCAACACACACTGCCCGCTGAGTCAGAAGTCTCGCCACAATGGAACTGCAGGAAAATTACATAAATTAAGATGGACTAGACTGATTTAATAGTACACATTACTTATAGCAGATAGTATTTAGTTCAAAAAGTTATGACTGGTATAAGGAAGCGTTATGACTTACTTTTATGAAATCTTCCTGGTATGAAGAAGCGGCAGAGTCCTTCAGGGCGAAATTATTAGAAGAGTTGAAGGGCGCGAAGGTGATAAAGTCGTCCTGGCAGTAGTGATCAGGCACGCACGAGCTATTGTAGGGGCAGGCGTACATGTAGGGGTCCTCGGCAGCCACGGACCCCCACCACAATGCCCCCCACACCACGGAGAGGAACACCAGCATCTAGAAAACCATAGAAATACTTGGTTAGGAAAAATATTTAGGCAAGTACGGTAGGTTAGAAAAAATTTGGAAAAACTATAATACTTGGTAGGAGAAAAATTTAGATGATTAGGCAAGAAACTTATAACTTTAACGTAATCTATAATACTGATTAGTATCCTTTAGCATCTAGAATACCACAGAAATACTTGGTTAGGATGTTAGGATATTATTATTATTATTTTTTTTTTTTTTTTTTTTTTTTTTTTTTTTACAAGAGTACAGTAAGCAAGAATAAATTTGGAAAAAAGAAAAATACTTAGCAAGACAAAAATTTATATAAGTTGGTAAGAACAAATTTATAACAAGAATGTAATCTATAATACCGATTAGTCTCTTTTAGCATCTAGAAACTATATAAATACTTCTAAGGAACAATTCTTAGATATGTAGGCAGGAGTCATGTAGTTAGTGCAGAGTAATTAGTTTTAAAATTAGGCTGGATAAATTCATGAATGGGGATGAAAGGTGGATGTAGGTAGTGTTAAGTAACAGTAACTACCACGTGTAGGTCTCACTGCCTCTTGTAGCTTCCTTATTTTCTAATGTTCTTATCACACTACACCACCGCGTCTATCCACCCTGCTATAACCATGAAGACTACTGCCTAAGAACACATTTGTAGATAATTATATAATCTATGTACGTACTATAAAGATATGTCAATAAGCTAAACTAGACAGGACCGGTTCACTGAGTCTTGAAAGCTCCATAAATAGGGCTTCTGGGAGACTAGGGTTTCGAGGCAATCAGGAGGAAAGAAAAAGCACAAGCCACTTCTCCCTACTACTAAAAAAACTATAGCCAACCAAATTTTACGACACTTTGGGAGCGGTTTTACTACGGGCAATGACGGCTGAGCAAATTATCTTCCTAGTTAAGAGGGAGGCTTAGATAGTGTGGCTTAGTATGGGAGGGTGTGGTGGGATGTGGAGCAGGGATGTGGAGCAGGGATGTGGAGCAAGGATGTGGTGGAGCAGGCAAGTGGAAGAGGGATGTGGTGGAGCAAGGATGTGGAAGAGGGATGTGGTGGAGCAGGCAAGTGGAAGTGATGTGGAGCAAGGATGTGTGGAGTGAATGTGTAGAGTGAATGTTGAGATGCGTGTGCGTAACAGATTTAGAGGCTGAAAAATATCAGTTATACCAACCTTACTTTATTCTAGCAAGTTCAGTTTTAAAATACTAGAGAAATATATTAAAATCGTAAATACTCAAGTCCAGTGTTCCCTTTCGAGCCCTAGAAAAATGCACTTTTAAGGGAAGACCCAAATACCCTAACAGATCTTCCCTATTATATACCTCTCCCTCCCTCTCTTCTCCCCCCGCCCCCTCTCTCTCTCTTCCCTAATGACTGGCTTCGATAATTAGCCAATCACTCCTTCACCGCCCACTACTGAGCGAGAAAACTAGAAAAGGGAGGCAGGAAAAGTGAAAAGAGAAATGAAAGGAGAATATTGTAAGAGAAACCTACACGAATTTTTGACTAAAGGAAATAAACTCTTGAATTAGAAGATTAGGTAATTATGAAGATGGCTTTGATTGTTAACTAAAGTATGTCATAGGAGGTCTAATGCAAGTAGTTATTTTTTTAACACTACAAACACTTCGCCATAACCAACCATGAAAAGAATTAAAATTAATATAAAAAAAAAAGTTAACTAAGAAAAATCAGAAAACTAGAAAAGCGTAAATCTGAATTTAGAGAAAATTTTAACACTCAACAATTTCGACTTGATTGACTATGATAAAATTATAAGCATGAGAGAACTAGGCGGAAATACAGTACAGAGATATATAAAGCATCTAATAATAAAAAATAAGTCTGCTATTAACACTTCGCCATAACCAATCAGCTGCTACCACCACAATCACCACCACCACCACCTTTCCCTCCGCCCCGCCCTGCCCTGCCCTGCCCGTCAAGTAATTGCCTCATCACCACACAACCGCAGCCACAAACCTACTACCGAAAAGTTTGGCGTTAGTGAGCACCCGCGTCACTCCCTAATGTTGGGGTGAGGGAAATTAGGTGCCGAAGGAAGGAGGGATGATGAGAGGGAAGGAGGGAGAGTGGGTGGTAGGGAAGGATGGAGGGAAGGTGAGAGGGGAGGGTGAGAGGGAAGGAAGGAGGGAAGGTGAGAGGGGAGGGAGGGAGGGTGGTAGGGAAGGAAGGAGGGAAGGTGAGAGGGAAGGAAGGAAGGAAAGAAAGATACCACCAGAAATTAAGAATAGAACTCTAGCATCAAAACAGTTTAGAGGCGAAAAATCCTGACCCCTTGCTGCTTACAGACTGATATTTGATGCCAGAATGAAATGGTAGTTCTAAATTAGTCATTTGATCATAGTTAACCATAAGGGAAATAGGCATAATTTTAGGCACTACAAGATACTATGGAATGTTCGCCTCTTAAAAAAATAGACTACATTATTCCCGCCACCCCCGCGCCGCACTCCCGCCTACCAATTACATTTTGCTCCTGTGGGAAATTACTGCTTTGTATTTCCATCCTCTACGGACCCCAGACCACACTACTCTCCCTCCTTCACTCCATTCCTACCACACTACAGCCCCTCCTTCACTCCATTCCTACCCCACTACAGCCCCTCCTTCACTCACTCCTTCCTTCCACACAACACTTATTCATTCCTTCCTCTCTTCATTCCTTCCTTCATTCCTTCCTTCATTCATTCCTTCATTCATTCCTTCATTCATTCCTTCATTCATTCCTTCATTCATTCATGCCTGTATTTCAGTCTGTACTCTTTTCCCAGACTACTTAATTACCACACTACTCCTTCCTGATGCCGTCAATGATACGCTCACTCAAAATACAACAAAATATTCCTAAAACTTTAAAAATAAAGAAACTAACTAACCGATATCCTAGTACTTTATTGCATTCCCTTTCTTCTCTAACATACTGCAGTCCGTTAGTGTTAGGTGTAAAGAGTCTCCTAGTTTTTGAAGAAGCAACTTTGGTAGTTCCCACATTTTTAACAGTGCAGTTTTTAATTTCGCCAATGAACAAACTCAGTTCTACGCAAGGAACATTGAGTTTATAGTATCCTGGGTATATATAATGCACCTAAAAGCCTATACACAAACTATAGCAGTTTGAAAATATCCTCTTAACTAATGATGCAAGACTTTAAACAATGCGTGCTCTCACCGACTTCTAAGATAGCACTGCCTTGCTTAATTTAACGTACATAAATATACCTCCAGCGGTGTTGCTAAGTATCAGCGTAGTGTTGCCATGTCTGTAATATCTCTCTAATATCTCGCTTGCTCCAGTTGCACGAAAAAAAAATTGAAAAGTTATTAATTTGGCGGCAACTATTTACGGACACTATGTGTATCTTATGTATGTGCTGTATCCATGTGTATCTTATGTATGCATGTGCTGTATCGTATGTATGTGCGTGCTGTATGTGTATCGTATGTATGTGCGTGCTGTATCTATGTATATAT
>JACEEZ010003261.1:175000-187500 GCA_016584305.1 Chionoecetes opilio
AGACATAATGGTGTTGTACCCTCGCTCCTTGCATGATTGAGAATGCATAGTCAGTGTTATGTGTGTGTCTGTGGTTAAAGGCCACTTATCTTAGTTGATAAGCATTGCACACCTGGATAGACAACTAACCTTGGGTGTGTTAGGTGGGTGGGTGGTGTGTTAGCCTTACTGGGGTGGAAGGGGAGTCTAGCTGGGGAGACTGACGGAGGGAAAGGTGGGAGAGAGGGGAAGGGAAGGTGGAGAGAAAGAAGGGAAAGGTGGGAGAGAGGGAAGGGAAGGGTGGAAGAGGGGAAGGGAAGGGTGGAGAGCTGAGAAATAATAGGAAACTACTCATTTTCCACGTATTTTTCTCTCTCTCTCTTACTTTCCCTCAATATCTTTCTTTCTCAATATCTTACTTTCCCTCAATTTGTTATCTCTCTATCTCTCAACCCCTCTCTCTCTCTCTCCTCTCTTCCCCCCCTCTCTCCCAACCCTCCTATTTGCTCTTCCTTTGTACTCCTTTGTAGTAGCCATTTACGAGCGCCTCCCGAGATCAATTTGTCAGAGGGAGTGCTAGTGTGACCCGATGTGTGACGTGAGGTATGTCCCGTCCCCGCCTGGCTAATTACTCCCCAGGTGAGAGCCTCTACAGGTAAGAGCAGTAAGGCCCCATTACTAAGATCATGAATTTGGGCCACCTCCATTAAGAGAAAGGAAGGGAAAGGATGCGAGAGGATGGGAAAGGGAGATAAGGGATGGTATGAGAAGGGAAAGGAGGAATGAAAGGTGAGATGGGAGAGGGATAAGAGAGAGAGAGAGAGAGAGAGAGAGAGAGAGAGAGAGAGAGAGAGAGAGAGAGAGAGAGAGAGAGAGAGAGAGAGAGAGAGAGAGAGAGAGAGAGAGAGAATGTTAAGGACAGAGAAATATATCAGGAAGGGAAAAAGAGGAAAGGAGATAATACGAATGCCATTACGTCTCTCTCTCTCTCTCTCTCTCTCTCTCTCTCTCTCTCTCTCTCTCTCTCTCTCTCCCTCCATTGTTTCCTTATTTGCATTGTCCTAAGTTTTATATGGCCCTTCCGTCTCCCCCTTCCCTTCTCTTTCTTCCCCTCTCATTGCCCCCTCCCCCCTTCCCCCTCTCACCCCCCCTCCCCTTCCCTTCCCTCTCTTCCTTCTCCCCCCTCCCTCAATCGCAGCACCCCAGGGGAAGCAAGTAAGAAGCTTAAGACATAATGAAATTGAGGCGATTTTCCCAGAGAGGTTGTTTGTGTACGACAGAGGAGAGGAGGAGGAGAGGAGGGGAGGAGGAGGATGGAGGAGGAGGAGGAGGAGGAGGAGAGGAGGATTGAGAGAGGAGGAGGAGGAGGAGGTGGAGTTGGAGGAGGAGGAAGGAGGTGGAGGAGGAGGAGTTGGAGGAGGAGGAGGAGGAGGAGGAGGAGTGGAGGAGGAGGAGGAGGAGGAGGAGTTGGAGGAGAGGAGGAGTTGGAGGAGGAGGAGTTGGAGGAGGAGGAGGAGGAGGAGTTGGAGGAGGAGGAGGAGGATTGGAGGAGGAGGAGGAGGAGGAGGAGGAGGAGGAGGAGGAGGAGGAGGAGGAGGAGGAATGAAAAACAGAATAGCAGGGAATGAGAAGAAAAAAAGAGCCAGTAATGTAATGTAAAAACAGATTAAATGTAACTTATATATGATAATAAAATGTAATGGTTTTGTTTGTAATGTGTAATTCTTTCTGCTATAAATGTATTTGCATATATCGAAGCCTGCCTGCCTGTCTGTCTGTATGTTTGTGTTTGTATGTTTGTATGTCTGTCTGTCTGTCTTTGCCTGCCTGTCTTGTCTGTGTCTGTGTCTGCCTGTCTGTCTGCTTGCCTGCCTGCCTGCCTCTAGCTGTCTGTCTGTTTGTCTGTCTGTCTGTCTGCTTGCCTGCCTGCCTGCCTCTAGCTGTCTGTCTGTCTGTCTGTCTGTTTGCCCGCCTGCCTGCCTGCCTCTAGCTGTCTGTCTGTTTGTCTGTCTGTCTGTCTGCTTGCCTGCCTGCCTGCCTCTAGCTGTCTGTCTGTTTGTCTGTCTGTCTGTCTGCTTGCCTGCCTGCCTGCCTCTAGCTGTCTGTCTGTCTGTCTGTCTGTCTGTCTGTCTGTCTGTCTGTCTGTTTGTTTGCCCGCCTGCCTCTAGCTGTCAGTCTGTCTGCCTGCCTGCCTGCCTGCCTGCCTCTAGCTACCTACCTACCTACCTGTCTGTCTGCCTGCCTGCCTGCCTGCCTCTAGCTGTCAGTCTGTCTGTCTGTCTGTCTGTCTGCCTGCCTGCCTCTAGCTATCTACCTACCTGTGTCTGTGTCTGCCTGCCTGCCTGCCTCTAGCTACCTGTCTGTCTGTCTGTCTGCCTGCCTGTCTGCCTGCCTGTCTGCCTGCCTGCCTCTAGCTACCTGTCTGCCTGTCTGCCTGCCTGCCTCTAGCTACCTGTCTGTCTGTCTGCCTGTCTTCCCTCACTAACACACTTGTTCTCACACAGTAATAAAATAACGAAAACTATGAAATCATCAAAATTCCAACACGAAACAAACTATGAATTCTTGGATACAAAAAGGAAGTTTCAATTGTGCAATGTGCATGCCTATCATATTTTTATCTGTTGTAGTAAGTTTTGTCTAATTTGTGGTTTTTAAGGAATATCTGGAAGTACCATGTCATTGTGAATTAGCTGAAATAGGGACTTCTAATCATTGTAACTGAAAACGGACTCCAGATTCGTGTTCAGCATGCCCGATAACTGCTATGAACAAATTTTCAAATATATCTATTTTTCAAAAAATATTGCAAATTTTGAAGGTGTACCCCTTACAAAATTTGCAATATTTTTTGAAAAATAGATATGCTTGAAAATTAGTTCCAAGCAGTTATCGGGCATGCTGAACACGAATCTGGAGTCAGTTTCTAGTTACAATGATTAAAAGTCCCTATTTCAGCCAATTCACAATGACATGATACTTCCAGATATTCCTTAAAAATCACAAATCTCTCTCTAAATCTCAATCTTTCTCTCTCTGTGTGTGGTGTGTGTTCTGTGTGTGTGTGTGTGTGTGTGTGTGTGTGTGTGTGTGTGTGTGTGTGTGTGTGTGTGTGTGTGTGTGTGACTAAGTGTGTGTGTGTGTGTGTGTGTGTGTGTGTGTGTGTGTGTGTGTGTGTGTGTGTGTGTGTGTGTGTGTGTGTGTGTGTGTGTGTGTGTGTTACAGGCCCCATAGATACAAGGCATCTCAAAAACTAAGGGGAATTACAGCAACGCAAGACTATGTTCCCTGAGCTGCATTTTTCGTAGCTCAATATTATTTTTCTGACCGTCGATCGTGTCTGACATTCCATCGAGGCAGAAGGGAAGTAGAAAATAAAACGTATATAAGTTTTATACTACTTTGGGCAACTGTACATACCTTAGCCTACCTATATAATTGAGTACTTTATAAACACACACACACACACACACACACACACACACACACACACACACACACACACACACACACACACACTCACTCACTCACTCACTCACTCACGCACGCACGCACGCACGCACTCTCTCTCTCTCTATTGACCAGGACTGTGATCAGTTATGTCGTAAGAAAGCTTCGAGACTAGAATACAAAATTATCTCTCCCTTCCCTCCCTCCCTCTCTCTGTCCCTTCCTTCCTTCCCTCCCTCTCCACCTTCCCTCCCTCTCTCCCCTTCCTTCCCTCCTTCTCTCCTCCCTTCCTTCCTTTTCCACTCTGTGTCCTCTTCTTTATCTCTCCCTCCCCCTCCCCTCCCTCAATCACTGTCTTGGGAAGTTAAGAAGTTCTATAGGGAGAGAGAGGAAGGGAGGGAGGGAGGGAGAGGAAGGAGGGAGGGAGGGAGCGAGAGGGAGAGAAGGAAGGGGGGGAGAAGAAAAGAGGGAAGACTGGAGGGGGGAGGAGGAGGAGGAGGAGGAGGAGGGAGAGGGAGAGAAGGAAGGGAGGAGGGAGGGAGAGGAAGGGAAGGGAAGGAGGAGGAGGAGGAGGAGGAGGAGGAGGAGGAGGAGGAGGAGGAGGAGGAGGAGGAGGAGGAAGGGACAATGAGTGAGATGAACCAGTAAATGTGTTGAAGGAATAAGAAAAGAAAGTTTTTTTTCTTCCCTTCTTTCAATTTAAGGTTTTTTCGTCGTTAATTTTTTTTTTAATTCTTATTTTCGTCATTTTTGTTCGTTGTTTTTATTGTCTTCTGTTTTCACCTATTATTATTTTCTGAGAGAGAGAGAGAGAGAGAGAGAGAGAGAGAGAGAGAGAGAGAGAGAGAGAGAGAGAGAGAGAGAGAGAGAGAGAGAGAGAGAGAGAGAGAAATTGTATTATCTATCTAGTTTCTGTATTTTTCTGGTGCTCTCTCTCTCTTCTCCTCTTCTCTCTCTCTCTCTCTCTCTCTCTCTCTCTCACTCCATATCGTCAAATAGTTGATTTAAAAGTCCACAAAACTATTCTAAACGTGTCTTTTGGCTCAGAAAACTAATGCCTAGAAAATATATTATGTCTGTAGAGATAAAACTTAAGCCGTCTCGATGGGGCCTTTTATCAGCCTTAGATGGGTACTCAAAGTGTTAAATAAAGTTAGAGTTGAATATACGCTCTGTTTTAAGGATATGGAATAAATTTAGTTGGCTGAGTAAAAAGTTTCAGTTCGGTGTCAATAAAAACTATGGAAAGTTTTTAAGAAGTCTGCGAAGTTTATCTACCCAAATTCTTAAGTGGTAGAAGTTACAAATTCGGAAACTTTTTCAGAATGTGAATATAAGGTTGGAAATTTACCCCTTCACGCCCAGATCTTTCCTTTGCTATATAAAATTGTCTGTTGTCGAGCCATAAAATTACGAAAAGTCACTGAATATACCAAATTTACTAGTCGACAAGGATACTAAACAGGGCATAGCTATAAAATATTGCTTATAGTCAATAAATATCGTCTAATGGTACCCAAATTACAATGGAAATTATGTTCTGGGCCTCAAGGGGTTAAGGATATGGAATAAATTTAGTTGGCTGAGTAAAAAGTTTCAATTCTGTGTCAATAAAAACTATGGAAAGTTTTTAAGAAGTCTGCGAAGTTTATCTACCCAAATTGTAAAGTGGTAGAAGTTACAGGTTTATGTTTGGAACTGTCGCCGATGGGAATTCTCGCTGAAACAACAAACTAGAACTCTCGTCGACGTGGAAATTTTAACCTAACCTGGACAATGGCACCTAATTTAACCTAACTGATCAAGCTATTGCTAGTATTTCATCCCTGAATGCACAAACGCGGGTAACACTTGATTAAATGTATATATTGGGTCCTGTAATATCAAGAATTGGAACACTCGACCACGGCGGCGAGAGTTCTGATCGGCGACAGTTCCAGGTACCAAGTTACATATTCGGAAACTTTTTAAGAATGTGAATATAATAAGTAAGGCTGGAAATTAAAGATTACCTACTGAGAAGCAAGTACAGGCATATCATTTCACTTCTGATCGTTCAATATCATAAACTTTGTGTAGATAAAAATAAATAAAAAAATAAAGGTAAAATTGGTGATCAGAAAAAATAATTAAGATGATAAACTTTGTGTATTGAAGAAAAAAAAATAGCTAAAAATTGTGATTAAAAAATTATAAAAAATAGATGAACTTATTGTATTGAAGAAAAAAAACCTAAAAATTGTGATAAAATTAAAAGAAATGATAAATAAAATTATATGATAAACTTTTGTATTGAAGAAAAAAATGCTAAAAATTGTGATCAGATTAAAAAGAGATAAACAAAACATGATAAACTTTGTGTATTGAAGGGAAAAAATGCTAAAAATTGTGATAAAAGAAAGAGATCAATAAAAGATATGATAAACGTACTGTATTGAAGAAAAAAAGCTAAAATTTGTGAAAGGGAAAAAAGATAAATAAAAGATGATAAACTTATTCTATAGGAGAAAAAGAAGCTAAAAATGGTGATATATGAAAAAAAAGATAAATAAAATATGATAAACTTACTGTATTGAAGAAAAAAAAGCTAAAAATTGTGATAAGATTACAAAAAATGAAAAATAAAGTGATACACTTATTTTATTGAAGAAAAAACCTAAAAATTGTGATGTTAAAAAAAAAAAAAAAAGATGATAAACTTTTATGATAAACTTATTATATTGAAGAAAAAACCTAAAAATTGTGATATAAAAAACCCCCACAGATTTATGAAAAACTTATTGTATTGAAAGAAAAAAATACCTAAAAATTGTGATATATATATATAAAAAAAAAAAAAAAAAAAAGATGATAAACTTATTATATTGAAGAAAAAACCTAAAAATTGTGATATAAAAAAAAACCACAGATTTATGAAAAACTTATTGTATTGAAAGAAAAAAAAACCTAAAAATTGTGATATATATATATAAAAAAAAAAAAAAGATACTTATTATATTGAAGAAAAAAAAAAAACTTATAATTGTGATGAGAAAAAGATAAATAAAAGATATGATAAACTTACTGTAATTAAAAGAAAAAATTATAATAAGTTCAAATTGTAATGAGGAAAAAAAAATAAAAGATACTGTGTTAAACTTATAGTATTGAGAAAAAGGTAAAAATTGTGATTAGTCTAGATAAGAAAAAAAGAAGAAAAAAAAGCAAGAAAAAAGAATGAATGTAAAATTACAATGAATCCCAAACAATAATAAGAAGAAGAAAGAAAAAGCAAAATAAATGACCTGAAGTAAAATAACAATGAGTCTTAATTAAATACCTTCCTTCCTTCCTTCTTTCTTTCTTCCTTCCCCACCAGGTGTATCCGCCCTCACGCCTACCCACCCACCTACATTGTGTGTGTGTGTGTGTGTGTGTGTGTGTGTGTGTGTGTGTGTGTGTGTGTGTGTGTGTGTGTGTGTGTGTGTGTGTGTGAGTGAGAAAGAGAGGAAATGGCCATCACTTTTACCATTCTGTCCCTTCTCTCTCCAATGTCTTCCCTTCCTCCTCCTCCTCCTCCCTTCTCTTCCTCCCCCTCCTCTTCCTCCCCCTCCTCCTCCTCCTCCTCCCTTCCCTTCCCTCCTCTCCCCCTCCTCCTCCTCCCCTCCCTTCCCTCCTCCTCCTCCTCCCTTCCCTTCCCTCCTCCTCCTCCCTTCCTTCCTCCTCATCCACCCTCCCATTCCCTCCCTCACCCCCTTCTCCCTTCCCTCCTCCTCCTCCTCCTCCTTTCTTCCTCAGTCTTCCCGTCTCCATTGTCTTCCAGTTTTCCATGACTCAAGGAAAATGAAGTTATCCTCTCACCAATTTCCTTTTTTCGTCCTGTCTCTCTCTCTCTCTCTCTCTCTCTCTCTCTCTCTCTCTCTCTCTCTCTCTCTAATATAATAGCACCCCCACAATAGATAAAATATATATAAATGTATAGAAAAAAAAAGAGAAACGACGTCCATGAAGGTTTCTATTTTAGCTTCATTGACCAAATTAAGATACTAAAGAAAAGAGAGAAAGAATAGAGATAGAGAAAGAATAGAGATAGAGGGAAAGAGTAAATAGAAGAGTAAATAGAGGTAGAGGGAAAGGTGTGTAAAAAATAGCAAAGGAAAAACAATAAAGGCCCAAAAAAATAAAGAATAAAAAGACGAATCAGAAAATAAAAATGAAAAAAAAAAGTTGTATTTGTAGCAACCTGACTTTTTTGGACGGTGAAAACATTTGGAATTTTTTTTGCAGTGAAAACATGTATTTAATAAGAATGATATGCCAGGGGAGAGGCAAAAAACAGGGGTATATGGCAGGGGTAGAAAGTGCCAACAGGTTAATATTGACAGGGGTATAACATGACAGGGGTTGTATGAGTATTGTGTAGAGCATATGGCAGTGGCAGGGTTGAATGACAGGGTGAAGACGTGATCTGGCAGGGGTGAAGAGTGCAGGGGAGGGAGGCTGAAGCAGGGTGATGCAGGGGGGAGCAGGGGAAGCAGGGTGAAGCAGGGGAAGCAGGATAAGGAAGTACGTAGTCTGCAGGGGTCCAGATTTGACAGAGATAATCAGAGAGGCTAAAGTGCTGATTGTATCGGAGAGAGAGAGAGAGAGAGAGAGAGAGAGAGAGAGAGAGAGAGAGAGAGAGAGAGAGAGAGAGAGAGAGAGAGAGGAGCAGAGGAAAATATGTAAGAAAGCACTACTGGTCTCTCTCTCTCTCTCTCTCTCTCTCTCTCTGGTAAGGATCCTCCCATACACAAGAGTTTCAGATCATCTTCCTCTTGCTGCTCCTCCTCCTGCTCCTCCTCCTCCTCCTCCTCCTCTTCTCCTTCCTCCTCCCTCTTCTTCTTGTTTCTTCTTCTTCTTCTTCCTCTTCCTCCTCTTCTTCTCTTCTTCTTCTTCTTCTTCTTCTTCTTCTTCTTCCTCCTCCTCCTCCTCCTCCTCATGGCGACAGGAACACGATTGGAATCCTTTCCGATGTGGTTCAATGCCCTTTATGCTCTCATTCCAACCTTTTTTCTGCACTTTCCTCCTCCTCCTCCTCCTCCTCTCCTCACGCCTCCTCCTCCTCCTCTTCTTCCTCACGCCTCCGCCTCCTCCTCCTCATTCTCTCCTGACCCCCCATCCTCCTCCTGCTCACGCCTCCTCCTCCTCCTCTTCTTTCTCCTCCTCATTCTCGCCTAACCCCTCCTCCTCCTCCTCCTCTATCTGTTTCCCTTTTACGCCACAACCTCTCTCCTCCTCTCTTCCTATCTCCCTTCTTTATCTATTTTCTCCAGTTCCTCCATTCTCTTCTTTGTCATTTCCCTTCCTCTTCCTTCTTCCATTGTCTCTTCCTCTTCCTATTACTTCCTATATTTTCTCTTCCTTCCTTCACCCTTCTTCCTATCTTCCTTCTTTATCTAATTTCCCCACCTCCTCCATTCCCTTCTTCTTCCTCCTTTCACTCTCAAGACATCTCCATCCTTTCATCACCTATCTACCTATCTTCTTATTCTCCTTTCTCTTCATCTCCTTTCCCTTCCTCCTCCTTTCACTCTATTCAGACATCTCCATCCTCCTTTCACTACCTAACTTCCTCATCTCCATTCTCTCCATCTCCCTTCCTCCTCCTTTCGCTATCAAGACATCTCTATCCACCTTTCACTACCTATGTATCCTATCACACTTCCTCCTTGACCCTATTCGTGTAGCATTCAATCCCTTTCCTGTAGCATTGAACCCCTTTCCTGTAGCATTCGATCCCCCTCTGTGGCATTCTGATCACCACCCACCCACCCACACCCACACACAATACCCACCCACACCCACACACCACCACCCACCCACCCTCCCACACACATCTACACACACACGCCCACCCGCCCACCCACCCTCCACACACGCACCACTCACACCCACCCACACACACACACACACACACACACACACACCACACACACGCACCTATCTCTTTCATCAAGTAATTACAGATCCGGTCTAGAATTCGGATAGCAGCTGCCGCCACACTACAATTGTTAACGAGATTCCGGACGCGTGACCTGACGTGACAGCCGCCGATCGAGGTCAAAGAGGAAGTCATAGAGGAGGTCGCAGAGGTCATGAATGGGCGGGTGAAATGGGCGCTGCAGGAGGCCGTGGGCGGTGTTAAAGGGCGTGAATGTGAGAATGGAAAGGGTGATAAATAGATGTGATTAATGGTATCAGGGGAGAAAGGGAAGGAGAGGGAAGGGAAGGGAAGGGAAGGGAAGGGAAGGGAAGGGAAGGGAGGTAAGGGAAGGGGATGGATGTGGGATAGGGAGGGAAGGAGGGAAGGGGAAGGGATGGAGGGAGGGAAGGGAAGGGAAGGGAAGGGAAGGGGTTTTGTATGGAGATGGAAACGTTAGAGGTAAACAATGATGTGATTCTTTCTTCTCTCTCTCTCTCTCTCTCTCTTTCTCTCTGGTTATTGATTATTTTTAGATACCAGAGAGAAAAGACAGAAATATAGGAACTAGAAGACATAATAAAATCATTATTATTATTATTATTATTATTCCTAAAATATAGTGTTGATTTTTATTCTACTCCTTCCTTCCCTTTCTTCTTTCCCTCAATCCTTCCTTCCTTTCCTCTCTCCTCTTTCCCTCAATCCTTCCTTCCTTTCCCCCATCTCTCTCGCCTACACAGTAAATGGGGTTGCTCCTTTATCGTGCTCCTGTCAGCTGTTATGATAAGATCGCGGCGGTGGCGGTGGAGGTGGTAGCTATGGTAGTGGTGGTGGTGGTGGTAGTAGGTGTGATGGTGGTGAGGTGATGGTAGTAGTGATGATGGTAAGAAGTAGGTGGTAGTGATGGTAGTAGTAGTAGTAGTAGTAGTAGTAAAGTAGTAGTAGTAGTAGTAAAGTAGTAGTAGTAGTAGTAATAGAGGTAGTATAGTAATAGTAGAAGTGGAGGTGGTAGTGGTAGTTGTAGTTGTGACAAAGAGACTGCTCATAAAACAGGGCAAAACTACTGTGGTTGGTTGGTAGATGGTAACAGCTGTGTGGTGTGTGGTAATGGTGGTAGATGGAGAGAAAATGTGGTGACTTGTGGTGACTTGTGGTAATGGTGGTGGCGATGGTGGTAGCTGCTAACACAATCCGAAGGTTTTATTTTGACTTTTTTTCGTTCTTACAGCTTTTTGCAACGTTTAATAATGCTGTCATTCTACTTTACAACGCCTGGGTTTTAAGTTCACTGTTATTTAGGATGTCAAAATGATTTAGAATATGTTACGTTTAGTCTTTAAAAATACACACATACATATAAATACAGACAGGCGCGGCATTCCTCTAACTATACGGCAGCGAAATATGATAAAAGCTAAAGTTAACGCGACGCGAAAGGCTAATCTGGGCGAGGGGACAGAGGGCGATGGAAGATAAAGAGGGAACCAGAGGGGAAAAGAGGGAAAATGAGAGATTACGAAGGGCCAGGGAGGGAGAGGAGAGAGGGGAAGAGTGTGTGAATGAGGGAGTGAGTGAGGGAAACTCGTCAACGTGGGAGAATAGTCGAAATACAAAGGGAAAGTCACAAGGTTTTAAGTTTGTTACTGGTAAGTCAAAGGTTTTAAGTCTGTTATTGGTAAGTCAAAGGTTTTATGTCTGTTATTGGTAAGTCAATGGTTTTAAGTCTTATTGGTAAGTCACAGGTTTTAAGTCTTATTGGTAAGTCAAGGGTTTTAAGTCTTATTCGTAGGTCAAAAGTTTTAAGTCTTATTGGTAAGTCACAGGTTTTAAGTCTTATTGGTAAGTCACAAGGTTTTAAGTCTGTTATTGGTAAGTCAAGGGTTTTAAGTCTTATTGGTAAGTCAAAGGTTTTAAGTCTTATTGGTAAGTCACAGGTTTTAAGTCTGTTATTGGTGAGTCAAGGGTTTTAAGTCTGTTATTGGTAAGTCACAGGTTTTAAGTCTGTTATTGGTAAGTCAAAGGTTTTAAGTCTTATTGGTAAGTCACAGGTTTTAAGTCTTAATGGTAAGTCAAGGGTTTTAAGTCTTATTGGTAAGTCACAGGTTTTAAGTCTGTTATTGGTAAGTCAAAGGTTTTAAGTTTTATTGGTAAGTCAAAGGTTTAAGTCTGTTATTGGTAAGTCACAGGTTTTAAGTCTTATTGGTAAGTCACAAGGTTTTAAGTCTTTTTGGTAAGTCACAGGTTTTAAGTCTTATTGGTAAGTCACAGGTTTTAAGTCTTATTGGTAAGTAAGGGTTTTAAGTCTTATTGGTAAGTCAATGGTTTTAAGTCTTATTGGTAAGTCAAAGGTTTTAAGTCTTATTGGTAAGTCAATGGTTTTATGTCTGTTATTGGTAAGTTACAGGTTTTGTGTCTGTTATTGGTAAGTCACAAGGTTTTAAGTCTGTTATGGTAAGTCACAGGTTTTAAGTCTTATTGGTAAGTCACAAGGTTTTAAGTCTTATTGGTAAGTCAAAGGTTTTAAGTCTGTTATTGATAAGTCACATGGTTTTGTCTTATTGGTAAGTCAAAGGTTTTAAGTCTTATTGGTAAGTCACAAGGTTTTAAGTCTTATTGGTAAGTCAAAGGTTTTAAGTCTGCTATTGTTGGAGATGGGAATGTGGAAGAAGCAAAAAGAACAATCAACAGTTTTTGGGCGATCAGAGAAAATAAGAGTGAAAGAAAAGGAGTGAAATGAAAGGATATGAAAGGAGTGAAAGGAAAGGAAATGAAAGGAAAGGAAAGGAGGAAAAGCAATTAAAAGACAGAATAAGAGAAGACAACTAACAAAAGATCCAGACAGCAAGAAGAAACACGTCAGGGAGTGCCGATGAAAAAGGCCAGACTCCCGACTACTACTACTACTACTACTACTACAACTACAACTACTACTATAACTACTACTATAACTACTATCTGCCGACTTTATTATACTACTTTCTGCCGACCCACAACTGAACTGAACTGAAAGGCCAGACTCCCGCCGCACAACTGAAATGTTATGGTTTGAGGACGAAGGGAAGCTCTCGTCCTTTGTGGGAATGTTTTGATATTCAACAAACATACATTACCGAACCGTCGCCTAATG
>JACEEZ010003261.1:190000-217500 GCA_016584305.1 Chionoecetes opilio
CATGAAAGGAGGGACGGAAGGAGGAAGGGAGTGAGGGAAGGGAAGCGAAGGGAAGGGAGGAGGGAGAGGGCATGGAAGGAGGGAAAGGAGTGAAGGAAGGGAAGGAAGAAGGAAGGGAAGGAGGGAGTGAAGGAGTGAGGGAAGGGAAGGAGTGAGGGAGGACATGAAGGAGTGAGGGAGTGAAGGAAGGGAAGGAGTGAAGGACGGAAAGGTAAAGAGGGAAAGAAAAAATATAGCTGGATTGTGGAGGTGATGTGGAAAAAAATATGTAAAAAGATTAGAGAGAGAGAGAGAGAGAGAGAGAGAGAGAGAGAGAGAGAGAGAGAGAGAGAGAGAGAGAGAGAGAGAGAGAGAGAGAGAGAGAGAGAGAGGCGATCCATTGAGAAAAAAAAAAGACAATATTGACGTAAGAGAATGAGTCAGGTTTATAGGCAAGTACAATAGTAAAGTTCAAAGACTATTACTATTACTATTACTATTACTATTACCACTACTACTACCACTTCTATTCTTCCTCTTCCTCTTCCTCCTTTACTACTATCACTCCTATTCTTCCTCCTCTTCCTCTTCCTCCTTTACTACTACCACTCCTACTCTTCCTACTCTTCCTCCTCCTCCTCCTGGATGACCCGACCCATACGTGTTCAAGCCAAGATAGTAAAGCATAAGTATCCTCACCATCCACCTCTCTCTCTCTCCCCCTCTCTCAATCTCTCTCTCCCCCTCTCAATCTCTCTCTCTCTCTCTCTCTCTCTCTCTCTCTCTCTCTCTCACACACACACACACACACACACACACACACACACACACAGTAGCAGGTACAGTCACTTTCAAGACTGGTTATATATTTACTTTTATATTTTTAGGATTTTTTTCCCTTTAAAATTTCGATATATATGGAAATGGCAGAAATTGGCTGTGTGTGTGTGTGTGTGTGTGTGTGTGTGTGTGTGTGTGTGTGTGTGTGTGTGTGTGTGTGTGTGTGTGTGTGTGTGTGAGGGAACTGTGTGTGTGTGTGTGTGTGTCTATCTTTTTTTTTATTTAAACAGCTAAACTCAATCTCTCAGCTATTTAAACTCTCTTTCTTTCTCTCTCTCTTCAAAGTGTCCAATTACACTTCCTTTCATATTTAAACAGCTTCTCTCTCTCATTGTATCACAGGCTACTTTTTCCCTCCTCGCTCGATATATAATTGAAGCCTTGCTAATGAAGCTAATAATGACTGACCAATTAACAGCAAATGCCTCATAAGACCTAGTCCAGTTATTGAGCCATGGAGGAGGAGGAGGAGGAGGAGGAATACATAAGAATAACAGACACCAGGAGACCTATTGGAGGAGGAGGAGGAGATATAATTGAAACCTTGCTAATAAAGCTACTAATGGCTGACCAATTAACAGCAAATGCCTCATAAGACCTAGTCCAGTTATTGAGCCATGGAGGAGGAGGAGGAGGAGGAGGAAGAAGAGAAGGAGGAGAAGGAGGAGGAGTAGTAGTAGAAATAATAACAGTAGAAGTAGTGGTAATAGCAGAAATAGTAGTAGTAGTAGTAGTAGTAGTAGTAGTAGTAGTAGTAGTAGTAGTAAAAGTAATAGCAGTTTTTTACCCTCACTATTTCTTCCCATATGATCCTTTTTTTCTGGTATTTTTTTGGGGGTTGGGTCAAAATGGGCACCTTTTCGGTAATTAGGTGAAAATGCGAGGAAGCGTGACCAGGTAATTGAACTTGAATACACCTGGACACGAGAGGGAGGGGGGGGGGAGGGAAGGGAAGGGAAGGGAAGGGAAGGGGAGGAAGGAAGGGAAGGGTGGGAAGGGAGGGATAAGTGGGAAGGGAAGGGAGGGTAGAAAGGAAGGAAGGGATAGGAGGGAGGGAGGAAGAAGGAATGAGGGAGGGAAGGAAGGAAGGAAGGAAGGAAGGAAGGAAGGAAGGAAGGAAGGAAGGGAGAAGGAAGGAAGGGAAAGGAAGGAAGTGATAGGAAGGAAGGAAGGAAGTGATAGGAAGGAAGGAAGGGTGATCGGAAGGAAGGAAGGAAGGAAGGTGATGATGGTAGTCGTAGTTGTCGTAGTGATGATGATAATGGTAATAGTAGTAGTAGTAGTAGAGGAGAGGAGGAGGAGGAGGAGGAGGAGGAGGAGGAGGAGGTCGTCGTAAATAATAGGGGTAAATGTTTGGTTATAAGAAGGATGGAACAAGGCAATATTTATGACTCTTACGGATTTATTGTACACCAAAATTTGTAACTTGAACGTAGTAGTAGTAGAAGTAGAGTAGTAGTAGTAGTAGTAGAAGTAGTAGTAGTAGTAGTAGTAGTAGTAGTAGTAGTAGTAGTAGTAGTAGTAGTAGTAGTAGTAGTAGTAGAAGTAGTAGTAGTAGTAGTTCAGACAGGACTATAAAAACTATAACTTTAATATTTACTCTCATCCTCAATTTCCCTTCTTCCTTCCTTCCAACCTCTTCGACCCTTCCCCCCCCTCCCTCCCTTCCCCTTCCCTCCCTCCTCCCTTCTACACACCCTCCTTCTTCCTTCCCCCCCTCCGTCCCTCCTTCCAGTCCCTCCCTCCCCTCCTTGCCTACATGATATATAACTTACAGGAGAACATCTATGCCATGATTATACTAGGCCATAACCCTCTTTTCCCCTCCCTTCCCTTCCCCTCCTATATATGTATACTTGAAAGGGGTATCAATCATATGAGAGAGAGAGAGAGAGAGAGAGAGAGAGAGAGAGAGAGAGAGAGAGAGAGAGGAGAGAGAGAGAGAGAGAGGAGAGAGGAGGAGAGAGAGAGAGAGATAGAGAGAAGACGAGAGAAGAGAGAGAGAGAGAGAGACATAAACAGAGACACAGACATAGACAGAGAGAGACACATAAACAAAGACAGACACAGACATAGAGACAGAGAGACACATAAACCAAGACAGACAGACAGACAGACAGATAGACAGAGAGAGAGACAGACAGAGAGAGAGAGAGAGAGAGAGAGAGAGAGAGAGAGAGAGAGAGACAGAGTTGCGTATGGGGAATAAAGGGAGAATGTAGAAAGTTAGACTAGGGAAAAGTAAGGATGTGTCTGTAATTAGGGAAGCGTAGATAAATGGCATTGATAAGGAGAGAAGGGAGAGAGATAGGTGGGTGCTTCTCTCTCTCTCTCTCTCTCTCTACGAACACTGACAAAACCATTAACCATATCCTCCTCCTCCTCCTCTTCCATCTCCTTCTCCTTTCTCATTACCACCAAATCCCTTCATCTTCCTCTTCCTCCTCCTCTTTATCCTTCCTTCCCCTTCTCCACTGTCATCATCCCTCTGCCATTATTCCTCCCTTTCTCCATCTCGCTTAATATCCTCTCCTTCCCTGTAATCTAACACACACACTGCAAACTCGTATCACTTGTCCCTATGACTCTCTATGTAAAATATCACCCATGACTCTCTATGTAAAATATCACCCATGACTCTCTTATGTAAAATATCACCCATGACTCTATGTAAAATATCACCCATGACTCTCTATGTAAAATATCACCCATGACTCTCTATGTAAAATATCACCCATGACTCTCTATGTAAAATATCACCCATGACTCTATGTAAAATATCACCCATGACTCTCTATGTAAAATATCACCTATGACTCTCTCTGTAAAATATCACCCATGACTCTCTATGTAAAATATCACCTATGACTCTCTCTGTAAAATATCACCCATGACTCTCTATGTAAAATATCACCCATGACTCTCTATGTAAAATATCACCCATGACTCTCTATGTAAAATATCACCCATGACTCTCTATGTAAAATATCACCCATGACTCTCTATGTAAAATATCACCCATGACTCTCTATGTAAAATATCACCTACGACTCTCTATGTAAAATATCACCCATGACTCTCTATGTAACATATCACCTATGACTAACTTACTCTTAGTCTATTTTTGTTTACCCCTAAGAGACCCAGAACGTAATTTCCATTGTAATTTGGGTAGGCCATTAGATGATTTTAACTAATATGAACAATGTTTTATAGATATCACCTGTTTAGTATCCTTGTCCACTAGCTAATTTGGTATATTCAGTCACTTTTCGTAATTTTATGGCTGACAAGACGATTTTATATAGCCAAGGAAAGATCTGGGCGTGAAGGGGTTAAGGTCTCATGCTAAAATGATGCCTGTGTTTACCTGATACTATGGTTAACTATGATAAAATACAACTGACTTTTAGGAGCGTAGTAGTATTCCCTTCTCCTGGCATATATCCATTCTATCTTAAGGTCTCATGCTAAAATGATGCCTATGTTTACCTGATACTATAGTTAACTATGATAAAATACAGCGGACTTTTAGAAGGAGCGTAGTATTCCCTTCTCCTGGCATATATCCATTCTATCTTAAGGTCTCATGCTAAAATGATGCCTATGTTTACCTGATACTATAGTTAACTATGATAAAATACAACTGAAATTTAGAAGGAGCGTAGTATTCCCTTCTCCTGGCATATATCCATTCTATCTTAAGGTCTCATGCTAAAATGATGCCTATGTTTACCTGATACTATGGTTAACTATGATAAAATACAGCAGACTTTTAGAAGAACTGTAGTATTCCCTTCTCCTGGCATCAAATATCAGTCAGTAGTAGACTAGTTATCAATATTGTAAGATAATGCTAAAAATAATCGAATCAGTATTATTATTAGTAGTAGTAGTAGTATTCTTATTATTAGTATCAGTATCAGTATCAGTAGTAGTAGTAGTAGTAGTAGTAGTAGTAGTAGTAGCATTCTTATTATTATTGTATTTAAGTTTCGCGGTCGTGATGCGATTATATTTTTCATGTACAAAACGTGTAAATATTTGGTATTAATATATGATTATGGAAAATATATTAAATTACAAACATTTTCAAAAACGGGTTATATTATTTGTAGTTAGTTTCCGTGAGAGAGAGAGAGAGAGAGAGAGAGAGAGAGAGAGAGAGAGAGAGAGAGAGAGAGAGAGAGAGAGAGAGAGAGAGAGAGAGCTTCTTGGCTGGAACCTAAAAGAGGCGTGGCTGATGTGAAAGGAACACCATCTCTCTCTCTCTCCTTCCGGCTTGATTCCTCGTACAAGCTTACAAGGAAGTAATGTTTTTATTCTGCTCCTGCTCCTCCTCCTCCTCCTCCTCTTCTTCTTCTTCTTCTTCTTCCTCCTCCTCCTCCTCCATAGCATGTCTTATTTGGCTTTTACTCCCACTAGCCTCATACGTAAAAAAAAATTATTATCATTATCATTATTATTATTATTATATTTTTTACTAAACACTAAATGCAATAAACACTTTACGATACTAAATGATGTCATATAGTTACTCTATTTTGCAGTCATATAATACTACTACTACTTCTACTACTACTACTACTACTACCACTACTAATAATAATAATGATGAAAAACGTGAAATGTCAAGTACTCACCAGAGATTGGCAAAAATGGACGAGGACTACGCGGTAATTTTAGACATTTTTTGAAACCTACCGTAGATAAGTGAAGTCGCCAGTTCTACGTTTCTTTGTTATTTACAGAGGTGTGGTGGCATTAATACTTACATTTCTACATCCATGATTTCAGGACAGTTAGAAGGGTCTATCTGGAAAGTCTGTGTCATTTTGTGTTTTCATCTGTGTCATATTAGGGCTATAAATGAATAAATTACAAAAATAAAACAGATTGGCGACCTCACTATACCTACTACAGTAGAGTCGCCATCTAGTATTTTAACCCAACAGTTGAGTCGCCACTCTGGGGAATTCAGGAAAATCAGAGGTAAAGTAAAAAAACAAGTGAATCAAATAATGATTTATGTATATAGAAAACACTCATATATATATATATATATATATATATATATATATTATATATATATATATATATATATATATATATATATAATAAATGTAAAATAAAAAAATAAAAATATAAACACTCGAAGAAAAAAAAATATATATATATATATAAATCTTAAAAAAATTAAAAATACAGAAATAGAAAATATAAAAAACTATATTTTTTCAATAACAATATTTATATTTCAAAATATAAAAAAAGCAATATAAAAAAGCAAAAAATCATAACGAAAAAACAAAAAACTAAATAAAAATGGATATTTTTTAGATGTAAGTTATATTAATTTTTATTTAGTTACATTTTTTATATCTTTATCTCTTATATTTTTCTTTAAAAAAAAAAAAAAAGGGGGGGTGGGGGGGGGGGGGGGCATGGCCGCATGGCTCCACCCCCCCAGATACGCCACTGTAATCTCACACACACACCGTCAACAACACTATAGTCGCCACTGCACTAATGTAGCCAGGCGTCATATATTACTTAATGTATCATCACTAGACTTGTATGTGCCACTGAAGAGGCCTGAAGAGGCCTGCACAGTAGTTTTGTTGGTGCGGGTTTGCTGTGCACTGGTAGGCATGCACTTCGGTCATGCATGGGTTGGAATAATCAGTCGGATATCTTTCTTGGGTTTATTAAGGATAACAACTGTAACTTTCATTCACTTGTAGTATCCAGGAACTCACTATTTCTCTTGTGGTCACTCGCGGGTAGAATGTTCAAGTTCTCACTCTGTCTCTCGTGTTCACTCGTAATGTTAGTCTTTGCCCACGGGTCGCGTGTGAGACTATTGGGGACCAAAAGTTATCTGCCCTAAAAGTGATTCTTTTCACAACTAACCTATGAACATAACGTCACGTCACGTTTTGTTGGGACCAGTAAGAGAAAAGACATACACTGTCCTCCCTTTCTCTTCAGCCAATCATGAAAGGCAAGGAAAGGCTGAATTTACACTTTTCGTTATCTAGACCTTAATCTTTGTTTTGACAAGCTGGAAGAATTATCGGTTTTACAAGAATTCTGGCGTACATTTTCTCGCTCTCTCGCTAATAAATCAATCTAGCTAACTTATTTCTATCCTTATTCAGACTAAAACACCTATTAGTTTATATTAAGTACATGTCTTCAGTGGCACTTGTATATACAAGGCTGTAGTGATGCTAAAATTCGTAATATATGACGCCTGGCGACATTACTGCAGTGGCGACTGAAGTGTTATTGACAGGGTACAAAGTTATATCCTTTGAAACATCTAAATCTATATAAAAAAATAAATTAAAAAAATAAAAAAAAATAAAAAAAATTGAAATGTCGTCAATAATAAACATCAATATGTAGGTAACCATATGTATATACATGTAGATATATAAAATAAAAATTCTCTCTCTAATAAATATAAATATATATAATATATATATATATATATATATATATATATATTATATAATATATATATATATGTACATTGAGAAAACATCTAAGACTAAAAAAGGATTTGAAATGTTGTCTTGTCAATAATAAACATCAATATGTAGGTAACCATATGTATATACATGTATATAAAATAAAAACACTGTGCTGGATCAGTGGCCAGGGACAGGTTCGGCTGTGGGCTAGCCAACTATGTACACCCCCCCCCCCCCCCATACATTTTTAACCCGAATCTAAAAGATTCACAGAAATGACCCAGCTGGCGATAAAATCCTCGGAAAACTGCGAATCCGCGGATATTTTGACATCCCTGCTATATATTTATATATTGTTATGCATGATGTGTTGTAGGGAAGGCATGTCTGTGTGTGTGTTGAGCGCGGGGGAAGGTAGTGTGTTGAGGGTACGCGTGGAACGACCTTGGAGAACACCGCAAGGAGAGCGTGGCGGGCTGGGACAAAGACGAGGCAGTGTGGTGCCAAGGCAGCGCGTGGGAGTGACTCTCAGGCTAGCAGAGAGAGAGGGTGGGTACTTGGTGGCGTGCGATGGGGTCGCGTAGATGTGGAAGCGTGGGTGTTGTGGTGTCAATGTACTGTGTATGTTGTACTGAGGAAGGAACGGTGTGCCTGTAGGGATACAGAGTAGCCCTTGCGACCATCGTTCAAGAGATGGGATGACGACTGTAACTGTGTACTGACTGTCTTTGTAGTGAGTGTGGCTTTGATTCATTAAACCCAGACCTGTCGTTTGTGTCTCCTTCGCCCCCTGTGTTTTGACCTCGTGTACCACTTAACTCTCCCTCATCTTGACTCACCGAACTCCTGTAGAAGTCGCCTGCAGAAGTGAGTTGCCTGCAGCGGCTATTGTTAACGTAAAACACCTTCTCCTGCATAGCCTATACCTGTAACTCCTGGGTGTGGTGTAGTAAGGTCCAGGAGAGGAGGGAACAGCGTAACAATATATTACGCACTTAAAAAACAAGTCTCTTTTCTCTCTCTCTCAATGTACACTCAGAACAAAAGTAGGTATGGTGGTATTTAAATCCTGTTGGGAGGCAGCGTGGGCACAGCCAGTGGGGACAGTCCTCACCCTCACATCTAATCCATTTGATTTAGTGGATGGCATTTTCATTGTGCCATAGTTTGTTGCACATAATACACCTGTGATTTTCCTCTTCCGAGCTGGTGGTCATCATGGCGCAGCGTGGTGGTCATCATGGCGCAGCGTGGTGGTCATCATGGCGCAGCGTGGTGGTCATCATGGCGCAGCGAACTACGCCTCTTCTGCTTCCTCCTTTTCCTTGTTTTTTCTGTCTCTTACTTTGCTGATTTTTCTCCAAGGCTTCCCTCTGATTCTGAAGATACTCATCCACTTCTATAGCCGTCACAACCCGTGCACAACGACATTATTCTTAAAGGCCTTCCCCGCCCAACAGGAAAAACATCTTCTACGAGGGGGAAACAATTCAGCAAGTCCTCGGAAAAAACGGAAAACTTATTGCCGCTTGCTACTAGTGGCGGTTGTGTTGATAAAGTTGTTTGTTGACGAGGTTTCTTCGTCACCCCAGTGGCCGCAATGGTTGCGGTGGGGGCCGCAAGGTCTGCTGACAGCCCCCGAATGTGCTGATGATGGCGGCGACTGGATCTTGGCGAGTGTGTGCATGCTGAGGTGCGCGGAGTAGGTGGGAGGAAGTGGTGGTCTGTTGTTCCTGGGGGCACTCTTGTGACTGTGTGCCACAGACAGATCACGATCGCTCTACATCTAATCATGAGACACTTAGTCCGGAAGCAGCTGTGACCCGTATAAATGGCATAGGATTTTGTGAAGGGGACAATTACCGCCACTCCTCTTGAAGCCAGGATCTGATGGTTGTCGGTTTTTTTCATGGTCATGCTCTCTCATGAGGACTTTCTCAAAATACTGGAAACATCTTTTTTTGTGGGTATCCACAAATTTCACGCAAAGACTTGAACCCATCTGACAAACTTCTTAGTTATGGCTTTGAAAAACTTCTATAGACGGCCACCTCCAGAGGGCTTGACACAGATGAGTGTGTGACGGTTGCCAGAGCCATCAGGAGGGACCAGTTTTTTTTTGGCACTTCCATCAATCACCTACAATGGAAAGTGTGAGCCTATGGATGTCTAAAAAGGAGCCAGGGCGTTGTTTTTCGGTCGTTGTTGGACGGGGGCATATGGCACTTAACACTTTACCTCCAGCCACTTGAAGAAGGATACGTCCATAAGCCCTGAGTCTTGCTTGCCATAGGAGTGCTCCTTCAGGACCCCCCCGGCAGTGTAGTTCCACCCTGGGGAATGCCTGCCTTATGAAGTATGGCGGGGGGCAGGCACTGCCAGCTGCCGACGAAACGCAACCACAGTGTACTGCTTGTGCTCTGTGGGGCCACTTGTCTTTTGCTTGGACACGCCTTAAGCCTACGAGGCACCACCACCTTTTGGGAAGCTTTGTTCAGATTCGACCGTTGTTTCGTCGCAGTTATTCGCAGTTATAAAAATATTGGGGAGGACTTCATGAAAGCCATGGTGTGTCCCTCACATTCTTAAAACAGTTGGAAATTTTTCCTCAGGGTTGGCAGTGTTTGGACTGTATTCTCCTCCTTATCCAATTATTCAGGGACGTCTTTACTCTTGTGGGTCAGGAGCCTATTTTTGAAATACAGCCACATCCGTAGCAGGGGGGGGGGCCCGCTGGCACGAAAACGTTTTTCTCCCATGGACTTGACCAATGCACCCAGGCAGTACGTAACATTTATGATCGTGACTCAACGCGGTTAGAGGGAATCCATCGATCTCTTCTGCCATTATATTCGATATAGCGACAGAAGCGTCTGTTACTCTAGTCAGAAAGGAGAGGACCGGGGATGCTACCATGCGACCCCCCAGAAAGTCCTCTTCACGTTTCCAACATTGCAGCCGTCAGTGAGGGTTTTTTTCTGGGCACCCCTATGTAGTTAGAGGCTGCTGAGGCACTCATCCCTCTCTCTACAGGAAACGCAATGCACTTCCTTCCATGTCCTTTTGGGACAAGCCGTAACTTCCCCCGTTTTTACTCCGGCGCCATCCTTGGGAAAACTGAAAGTCAGACGAAGCAGAAGAGAAAACCCTAAGATCCCATCTTCATTGACAGTCATCAATGTATCGGAACCGCATCATGGCACGGAAAACAGATACAACAGACAAAACACCAAACAAACACAACAACACACACACACACACACACACACACACACAGTGGCGTCACACAGGAAAATTGAGGGGGAGGGGGGGGGGCGGGGTGGGGGGGGGGGGGGGGGGGGGGGGCAATGGCAAAATACGGGGGGGGGGCAATGGGATCCTCTATTGTTCCGGTCACTGAACCTTTTTTTTTTTTTCCTTTTCTTTTTTTTCCAACTGGGGGGGGGGGCTGGGCAATGGCAATGGGGGGGGGGGGCAATCAATGGCAGGGGGGGGGGCCACAATTGGGCAAAGGGGGGGAAATGGACAGGGAGGGGGGCAAAATGGGGGGGGGGGGGCCCAGGGCACATGGGGGGGGGGCAATTGGCAATATGGGGGGGGCGTGGGGGGGGGCAAAGGGGGGGGGCAATTCACACAGCAATAATGGGGGGGGGCAGATGGGGGGGGGGGCGCGCAATATGGGGGGGGGGGGGGGGGGGCAAATAAATGGCCAATGGCGGCCGGCAAAATAGGGGGAATGCCAGGCAATGGGCGGCAAATAAGGCGGGGGGGAATGGCAGGCGCAGGCAATGGGGCAATCCAATGGGGGGGGGCAATGGTGGGGCAGAATAATAATATGGGCCAAGGGGGGGGGCAGGGGGGGCAATATGGGCAAATTGGGGGGGGGGGGGGGGCGGCCCAATCGGGGGGCAAGGGGGGCAATGGGGGCAATACGGGGGGGCAATGGGGGGGGGGCAAGGAGGGGGGGCAGCAATAGGGGGCATGTGCAAGGGGGGGCACAATCCAATGGGGGCGGCAAAATGGCAAATATATATGGGGCCAAGGGCGGCAGGCACAATCAATATATATAATATATGTGGTGGGCCGGGGCAATGGCAATGGCAGGGGGGGCAAATATGGGGGGGCACAAGGCAATAAGGGGGGGGGGAGGGGGGGGGGGGGGGGGGGGGGGGAGGGCCAATCAAGGGGGCAATGGTGGGGCGGGGGGGGGCACTGGCGGCAATTGGCAATTTGGCAGCGGCAATATATATAACAGATATATTATTATATATAATAAATATATATTTATATATTATATATAATATATTATATATATAATATATACTTATATAATAAATAATATATAATATATATTATCTATATACTATATATATATAAATATATATTATTAACCGTCCACCCCCTATTATGATTACTATTTATATAATAAATATATATATATATATATACTATATTAATATATTTATATAATATTAGTATTACATATAATATAATATTAATTATTTTCTATATATATAATTATATAATATAATATTATACTCTATATGTTCTAATACTATATATATAATATATAACTAATACGATATATATTTTTTTATATTAAATATTATATCCTATAATAATATAATATTTATACATATATCATTAATACTATAACTATATATATATATAATACATCAATATATAATATATATATATATATGATATATCATATATATATATATAATACAAAGCATTAAAACAACGCTGAAACAGGGTAGATTATATAGTCATTGATATATAATATATAAAATACTGTTGTTAACATTATCTTCCATTGGACACATAAAAAATCACGTAGTAAGAGTAGTAGTATTCTAATTCGTAATATTTGGCGCCTGGCGACTTCACTGTAGGTGGCGACTTCAGTTATCTACGGTAGAGGGAAGGAAAGAGAAAGAGAAAAAAGAAGGAAAACCAATGGTTAGTTAACAATAATGATTAAACTAAAACAAAAACCTAAACAAAAAAATAAAAAGCGATAACAAAAATTTTAAGCAGACAAATGAACAAAATTCAGTATGAGCGAGAAAATATGAGTAAAATTCTTTATAAATAATCTGAAAACTATAAATCGATTAAGACTAACACACATACGTACATACACTTTAAAATGACCCCCACCACACACGACTATACTATTACCCACCACGAACTTACCCCCCCACCCACACATACAATCACTTAGCAACCACCACGGACCACTACCCCCACACCACGACCACCCCACACGACTTTATACCACCCTACACCACGACCACATCCACCACCACCACTACTACCATCACACGACTACTACCACCACTACAACCACCACGACCACTACCCCCTACACCACGACCACCACACGACTACTACCCCCTACACCACGACCACCACACGACCTACGCCCACCCACAACCACCCACACGAACTACCACTACCCCCACCACCACCACCCACACCACGATACGCCCCCCCACCACCACAACGAATCACTACCCCCACCACCCACCACACGACTACTCCCCCACCAACCACGACCACCACACGATACTCCCCCACCACCACGAATACTACAACGCAAACCAAATCGCGGTATAATCACGAACCATGAAATCTGGGTTCGGCCTTAGCCCCTCCACAGATCATGAATATGCGACAAAATATTACGGTCCCCCCACACCCCCTTCTCTCTCTCTCCCCATCTGGCTAAGAGATAATGACCCGGTAAGGAAAGGGAAGAAGAGGAGAAGAGGAGGAGGAGGGGGAGAGGCGGCAAGAGGAGTCCCATGATAGAGGATACAGGATAGGAGAAGAGGGGAGGGAGAAAGATGGAGAAGTACAGAGACATTGAGAGGAGAGGGAGAGGAGGGGGAGGAGAGGGAGGCAGAGGCGAGAGGAAGCAAAGGGAGGACGGATGGAGGAGAAGGAGGATGTCAGGAGAGGGGAGGGAGGGAGGAGGATGGAAGGAGAGGAGAAGAGGAGAGACGGGAGGAGACGGAGGAGGAGGAAGGAGGAGGCAGAGAGGAGGTGGAGGAGTGAGGAGGATGAGGGAGGGAGAGGAGGAAGGCGGAGGGAGGAGGAGGAGGAGGAGCAGGAGGAGGAGGAGGAGGAGGAAAGGAGGGTGGAATATTTTCTCCATCTTCGTTAAAAATACACCAACTTCTCTCGCTCTCTCTCTCTCCTAATGGTGTTTATACATAAATCATCGCTGAACTGCATGAAGATATTACCCAAAAACAGCCATTGAGCAGAAGAGAGAGAGAGAGAGAGAGAGAGAGAGAGAGAGAGAGAGAGAGAGAGAGAGAGAGAGAGGAGAGAGAGAACGGAGGAGAGAAGAAGGAGACGGAGAGGGAGCGAGGAGGGAGGAGGAGGGGAGAGAGAGAGAGACCGAAGAGAGCGAGAGAGGAGAGAGAGTGGAAGAGAGAGAGGATGAGGAGAGGTGGGAGGACGAGAGAAGAGAGAGAGCGAGAGGAGAAGAGGAGAGAGAGAGAGGAGGAGAAGAGAAAAGTGGTGAGAGAGAGAAGGAGAGAGAAGGACGAGACAGAGAGGGAGGAGGGTGAGAGTGAGGATGGAGCAGAGGAGAGACGAGAGGAGGACAGAGAAGAGAGGAGGGAGTAGGAGAGAGAGAGGAGAGAAGGGAACGAGACGGAGAGGAGAGACAGACAGAGAACAGAGGAGAGGAGTGAGAGAGAGAGGAGAGAGACGAGACAGAGATCGAAGGAGGAGAGGGAGAGAGAGGAGACGAGAGAGGAGATGAGGAGGACCGAGAGAGAGGGAGATGAGAGAGGGAGGAGAGAGCGTGGAGGTGAGAGAGAGGACAGAGAAAAGATCGATACGAGAGAGATTGATAGAGATAAAGAGAGATAGAGATAAAGAGAGATAGAGATAAAGAGAGATAGATAGGGAGAAAAAAAAAGTGCCTAATAAGGTATGAGAATCAACCTTACCTCATCTCTCTCTCTCTCTCTCTCGCTCTCTCTCTCTCTCTCTCTCTCTTACTCCCGTTAATTACACTTTTTAAAACCATTGCGATCATTTAAAAGAAAAAAGAAAAAAAGCTTGAGAGAAAAGAGAGAAACAAACAGCTTAATTGTCTCGTTAATAAAGCTTAAAAGAGTTAATGAAGTTATTTCTGTGTTGGGTAATTATTCTATTGTCTTTGTTATTCTTGTTTATTTACTTTTATTATTATTATTATTATTCCTTTTTAATCCCTATTCTCTTTCTCTTCTTTTTTTCTCCCTTTCTCTTTTTTCTCTTCCTTCTCTTTTCTCCTCTTTCTTTCTCTTTTTTTCTCCCTCTCTTTTTTTCTCCCTCTTCCTTTCTCTTTTTCTTCCCTTTCTCTTCTTTTTTCTTCCTTCTCTTCTTTTTTTCTCCCTTTCTCTCTTTTTTTCTCTCCTCTCTTTTTTCTCTCCCTCTTCCTTTCTCTTTTTCTTCCCTTTCTCTTCTTTTTTTCTCCCTCTTTCTCTTTTTTCTCCCTCTTCTCTTTTTCTCTCCCTTTCTCTTTTTTCTTCCTCTTCCTTTCTCTTTTTTTCTCCCTCTTTCTTCTTTTTTCTTCCCTCTTTCTCCTCCTTTCATTTCCTTCCCTCTTTCTATTCCTTCTTTCATTTTCTTCCTTTTTTCCATCCCTCTTCCCTCTTTCTTCTCTCTTTTCCTTCTATTTTTTCTTCCCTCTTTCTATCCCTATTCTCTCTCTCTCTCTCTCTCTCTCTTTGCTCTTCTTCTCTTCCTATCTCTCTCTCTCTCTCTCTCTCTCTCATGATTGGACGGAAATGACCAAACAGAAAAAATAATCTGCCTATTGAATAATCCCTAAAGGGAGGGGGGGATGGAGCGAGAGGGGGGAGAATGAGGAGGAGGGGACGAGAGATGAGAGGAGAGAGAGGGAGAGGAAGAGAGAGAAGAGAGAGAGAAGATGATGAGAGAGAGAGAGAGAAGAGGAGAGAGAGGAAGAGAGAGAGGAGAGAAGAGAGAGGAGAGAGAGAGAGAGACGGGGAGAGAAGACCCGAGATGGGCAGAGAGAGAGAGAGAGAGAAGAGAGGAGAGAAGAGAGAGAGAGAGAGAGAGAGAGAGAGAGAGAGAGAGAGAGAGAAAAATTATATATTATGATTACACATGAAATGAAGAAATATTGGCGATTATAAAAACACCATTGCATCACTAAGTACTCGTCTTGGCTTCGAGTTCTGGTTCTAATTAGGGTGAGTGGCCAGGACGCGTGCCAAGTGTGTGGGTGTGTGTGTGTGTGGGTGTGTGTGTGTGTGTGTGTGTCTGTGTGTGTGTGTCTGTGTGTGTGGTGTGTGTGCCATGTCACCTTGTGTGTGTGTGTGTGTGTGTGTGGTGTGTGTGTGTGTGTAGTGTGTGTGTGGGCTCTTGTGTGTGTGGTGTTGTGTTCATCTCTCATCTAGTTGTAATTGTACAGGCCCCCCTTGAGCAAACGCTCTATGGCCCCCGTCGTCTCCATATCAACATTTTATCATTAAGCCTTAGTTGCCTTAGTGTTGGGGAAAGCCAACCCCGGAAGAGAGAAGGTCCACAAACCCTAGGCTTAAAACACGGTACCCATTCAATGCTGGGTGGACAGGGGCTGGGTTTTAAGGAAACAACCCATCTCTTTCCGCATCAGACCGGAGATCGAACCGGGACTTATCGTTTTGACACGAAGCGTGTTCTCCCCTACACAGAGTACCCTTTGTACTCCGTGTTGTTGTTACCTAAAGTTGCCAACACAAGATTCTTATACACTTATAAGGAATAATAAGCCATGTGTCCACACGACGGGTGCCTGAGGATCGTTGTGGCACCAGAGCACGTCTTACAGTATACAAGACCAGGGAGGACTGAGCCATGTGGCACTGTGATTCTACCCCCCCTCCTAGGGCAGGCTGCCAGCCAATTGTGCACAAGGCCTGGGATGTTGGCCCCCCTTTTGAGAGGCAACACCACCATAGAAAAGGACACTGCAACCCCTCGCGCATCACCATTAAATAAAAAATAACCTTAGGTTTTTAGAAATAAAGGGGACAAAGTTCAACTGCCCTAGAGGAGAGTTAGACTTCAAATCCCCTAAGGTCAGGAACAAGGCCCCGAGATCCAGGGGGGATCATAGATAACTTATCTTAACTAACCTTGATGACTAAGACTAACACTACCAAATCTTTCAACCAGGAATTCTAAATAACTTAAATTATCGGCTACACAAGAAAAAACTGATGTTAAAAACCATTGAAACAAACTATTACTACAATAGCAAGCCACCAAACCATCTGTCAACCACCTGTCACCACCACCACCACCTGTCACCAACCACCACGACCACGACCTGTCACCACCACCACGACCACGACCTGTCACCACCACCACGACCACGACCTGTCACCACCAACACGACCTGTCACCACCACCACGACCTGTCACCACCACCACCACCAACATCACCTATCACCACCACCACCTGTCATCACAACCACGACCTGTCACCACCACCACCACCTTTCCTTCCTCCGCCAGTCATGTCATTGCCTCCATCACTATATATTACATCCTTACCACTACTCCCTAATATAATAATGACTGACAACGATACATTCACTTCAAGCACAGACAGGCGACCTTAACTCACCTCATCCCTGTAAAACCATATCCTCGGCGTGGGGTGGAAGGGTCCGGGCAGGGCAGTCAGGTCGCGGCAACACACACTGCCCGCCGAGTCAAGAGGTCACGCCACAATGGAACTGCAGGAAATTAAATAAATTAAGATAGACTGGACAGAGTTAATAGTACACATCACTTATAGAATCCAGAGTTTAAAAAGTTATGTCAAATCCACAGTGACATTATAGGAGTAAATTAAGGCACATTTTGAGTTGCCTAAAGTTGCACAAGATTCCTTTACACTTATAATGAATAATAGCCCTGCTGTCCACACTACGGGTGCCTGAGGCGTGTGGCACCAGGCACGCCTTCCCAGTATAAAGACCAGGGAGGACTGAGCCATGTGTGCACTGTGATCTACCCCCCTAGGGCAGGCTGCAGCCACTTGTGCACAGGCCTGGGATGTGGCCCCTGAGAGCAACACCCATAGACAGGACACTCTGCACCCGTGCATTATCATAAATAAAATACCTTTATGTTAGAAATAAAGGGACAAAGTTCAACTGCCCTAGAGGAGAGTTAGACTTCAAATCCCCTAAGGTCAGGAACAAGGCCCCGAGATCCAGGGGGGACCATAGATAACTTATCTTAACTAACCTTGATGACTAAGACTAACACTACCAAATACCTACAATAATAATAATAATAATAATAATAATAATAATAATAATAATAATAATGAATAGGAACATTACGTAAAACCTCTCTGGGACGAAAATTATTGTTATTGTTGTTATTATCATCATCATCATCATCATTATTATTATTATACATTCAAACAGGAATTAAATCGGAGGACGAAGCGAGGAATAATTAATAAAGGGAATGAAGAATGAAGAATAAAATAAAGGAAATAAAGGAATGAATGACAATGTAAAATAATAATAATAATAATAATTTAATTCTCACCCGAAATGTCATGATTGTAATAAGAGTGAAACGAGGCAGCGATCTCTCTCTCTCTCTCTCTCTCCTCTCTCTCTCTCTCTCTCTCTCCGTGTCCCTAAGTGAAAAATAATCGAGTCATAATGAACGTATTTTTTTTCTTTTCTCTTTATTTTGGAGCTGAAATGTTAAGGAAAAAAATATGTACACGCCCTTGCTTTACAGGCGTGTATCTCTCTCTCTCTCTCTCTCTCTCTCTCTCTCTCTCTCTCTCTCTCTCTCTCTCATTACAATAAAACTAACAAAATAATATATATTCCAAACGCCTTTTTTTTTTTACCAAACGAATAATAAAAAAAATAAAAAATCTACGAAACAGCGATATTTATTTTCATCAATTTTTAGCAAGAAGAGAGAGAGAGGTAGAGAGAGAGAGAGAGAGAGAGAGGAGAAGAGAGAGAGAGGAGAGAGAGAGAGAGCGAGAGAGAGAGAGATAGAAGAGAGGGGGCGAGAGGAGAGAGGCAGAAGAGAATGAGAGAGAGAGAGAGAGTCATTTGTATCTTTATGAACGTTAATAAAAAGAAAAAAAAGAGAAATTTTTAAACAACTGTCTGGGTAGCAGAGATTAATAAATGTTTAAATGAGAGAGAGAGAGAGAGAGAGAGAGAGAGAGAGAGAGAGAGAGAGGGGAGAGAGAGAGAGAGGGGAAGAGAGAGAGAGAGAGAGAGAGAGAATTACTAACTGTTTAAATAAGAGGTTACTAACTGTTTAATAAGAGAGAGATTAAATAACTGTTTAAATGAGAGATCTAACTGTTTAAATGAGGGTTACTACAAAATGTTTAAAAGAGAGGAAAAGAGAGAGAGAGAGAGAAGAGAGGAGGAAGAGAGAGAGGAAGGGGAGAGAAAAGAGAGGAGAGAGAGAGGAGAGAGGAGAGAGAAAGAGAAGAGAGAGAGAGAGAGAGAAAAGAGAAGAGAGAGACAGACAGACAGACAGGGCAGAAAAGACAGAGAGAGAGAGAGGAGAGAGAGAGAGAAAAGAGGGGAGAGAGAGAGAGAGAAGGAGGAGGAGAGAGAGGAGGAAAAAGAGAGAGAAAAAAAAAATAATATCCTTGGCTATGGTGGGCTTTCCTATTATTTCCGAGGTATTGGTCTACATATATATTTATTTTTTCGTCCCTCTCGTCGTCTTCTCATGTGTCGCCTGCAGATGTCGCTTCTAGATTAAGAATTTTCCCCCCTACACCACGTCTGTCCCCTCTTTCCCCTCATCATCGATCTTTCTCCCCTTAACACGTCACTCTCCCCTCCCTTCTTCCTCTCTTCCTTCTTTTTCTCTTTCTCTCTCTTCTTTCTTTCATTCTTATTTTGTTTTTTCTCTCTTTTCCCTTCTCTCTCCTTCCTCTTCCTTCTCTCTCTCCTTCCTCTTCCTTCTCTCTCTCCTTCCTCTTCCTTCTCTCTCTCCTTCCTCTTCCTTCTCTCTCTCCTTCCTCTTCTCTTCCTTCTCTCTCTCCTTCCTCTTCCTTCTCTCTCCCTTCTCTCTCTCCTTCCCTCCTTTCTCTCTTTTCCCTTTCTCTCCTCCTTCCCCCTTTCCCTTCTATCCTTCTCTCTTCCTTTTCTTCCCTTCCCCCCCTTCTCCTTCCTTTCTCTCTCTTCCCTCTTCCTTCCTCTCCCTTCTCTCTCTCCTTCCCCTTTTCCCCTTTCTTCCTTTTCCTTCCCTCCCTTTTCCCTCCCCCTTTCCCTTTTTCTATTTCTCCTTCTCTCTCTCCCTGTCCTTCTTCCTTCTTCTCTTTTTATCCTCCCTCTTCCTTCTCTTTCTCCTTCCTCTTCCTTCTCCCTTTTATTCCTTTCGTCTCTCTCCCTCCCTCCTCCCTTCATATATCCTGCTGTTTCTCTCTCCCTTTATCCATCAAATTCACATCCATCCTTCCTGTTCCCCCCCCCTCTCTCTCTCTCTCTTAACCAGCAACTGTTTCACGCCTCCGTCTTAACGCTATCAGTCAAAATCCATTACCGAGGTCAGACAGCGGGACAGGAGGTCAGGTCAGATCGGGTCACTCAGGTAGCTGCCGTGACCCAGATGGCGCGAGGTCAACCGAGGTCACCCTTTGAACCCTCGGATAAACAAAGCAATAAATGTGAATACAAAAGAAAACATTACAATGGGTTTATATTAGTTATTGTATCTATCGGCGAAAACAACGTAATATTCTATAACGAGGTAATAACGATAAGGTGTTGGACAATACGATAACGGTATACTAGATAAGGTTTAATATTAATAATCAATAAATTATTCTTATCTAGCTTACAACCAAATATTTTTCCTGCGTGAATTTGAGTTTCCCGAATTTTTTTTTTTACAAGGAAACAAATAGAAAATGGAATTAGACAGAATTCAGTGAGACAGATTGATTTGACAGAAATTATCATAAAGGGACAGATTGACAGAAATTATCCTAATTCATCACTTTAATTGGACGGGAAAAAATCGCAAATTCAATGGAAACAGACGGGGAAAAACCGCGAATTCAATGGGAACAGACGGGAAAAAACCGCAAATTCAATGGGAACAGACGGGGAAAAACCGCGAATTCAATGGGAACAGACGGGAAAAAACCGCAAATTCAATGGATACGGACGGGAAAAAACGCAATGAGAATTTACGCAGATAGATTGACAAATTAAAATTTTACGACATCATTTTAACAACTTGGAAAACTTGCCCAGGGAATTATAAATAGATGATCAGGAAAAATTCAGTAATTAAATTGACACAATACACTTTAGACGGACGGGGAAACACGGGAATTCAGTGAGACAGATTGACAGAAATTCTAATTAACAAAAAACAAAACAAAATCACTTTAAACGGACGGGAAAAAGAGAGTTCAGTGAGATAATTTGACAGAAATTAAACAGAAATTGACGGGAGTAAAAAAAAAAAAAACTCGAGAAAACTGTGTGAAAGATTGACAGAAATTTTAATTGTCAACATCACTTTAGACGGACGGTGGGACGGGCCGCGCCACTCTGATAGCGTAGATAGCACGGTCAGGGCAGATAAGCGGCCGGTCTTTGCCTTCTTGTCGCAGCGGGCATTGGAACTTTAATTGGCGGGTCTTGAGGCTCAGCAGAAAGTAGGAAACCATCTGTGTCTTCCCTCCTCCTCCTCCTCCTCGTCTTCCTCTTCCTCCTCCTCCTCCTCCTTTACCCTACTCCTCCTCCTCCTTCCTCTTCCTCGCTTCCCAGGTGTCATTTTCTCTCATTTCTCATTTCTTCTCTCTCTCTCTCTCTCTCTCTCAACCGTAACATTATTTTTCTGATTATTCCTCCTTATCTTATTTTCCAATTGCTGTTGTTGTTTTCTGATCACTACAACTATTACTACTATCACAACCATTGTAAACAACTACTATTACTACTACCACAATCACCACCACCACCGTAAATATCTACTATTACTACTACCACAATCACCACCACCACCGTAAATATCTACTATTACTACTACCACAATCACCACTACCATCAACAACTACTATTACTACTACCACTATCACCACCGTCACCATAACTATCACCACCACCAGCTACTATTACTACTACCACTATCACCATCACCACCACCAACTACTACTACTACTACCACCACCGCTACTATTACCACCACTACCACCACCATCTTACCATTACTACTACCACTATCACCAACCACCACCACCACTCCACCCACCCATCCATCCATCTAGTAGGCTCATTACGAAGGCCTACAAGCAGTCATAATTGGGAATGCTCGTTGCCCTAACAGCCTCTTGGTAATTAGGGGTAATGAGTGCCTTCCTCAGACGACAAAGCTGATTGCCTGAGAAAGAATTCGAGTTTTATGGACATTTTTGAGAGAGAGAGAGAGAGAGAGAGAGAGAGAGAGAGAGAGAGAGAGAGAGAGAGAGAGAGAGAGAGAGAGAGAGAGAGAGAGAGGAGAGAGAGAAGAGAGAAGAGATACTTTGATCCTATCTAGACACATTGCAAGTACCAACTACAAGGTTATTGACTATACAAAGCGCCACCACGCCAGGAGGACGAACCTCGATGAGGACTCAAACGCTAACCTGACATTGCACGGACGTCTAAGACGCAAGCTCACGACTCTATGCAACATGCCCAGTGACAGTGTAGTAGAGAGTGAGTAGAGTGAGAGAGGAGAGAGAGAGAGAGAGAGAGAGAGAGAGAGAGAGAGAGAGAGAGAGAGAGAGAGAGAGGAGAGAGAGAGAGAGAGAGAGATGGAACATAAACCTTCAAACTAAATCGTATACTCTTAATAACATCACCACTCATTAATTAAACAAGGCTTACTTCATACACCAATTAGTAATAATAACGTATGAACTACCACGTATATATTTAACCTCGCATGCTCCCTATAGTTGTCAGACAAAGCAGTATTAACCCAGTGTTTGATTCAAGTTATAATAATAATAATGATGTCAACAGCTCCCACCACTAATGTATTACGCTAAGCTCCGCCACCCTTTAAAGAGAACCTGTCAGGACTTCCCTCTATAAACCGTAGCTCTCTTGCCGCGAGTGTTGTCCCGATATGTCAGCATGGATTTGATGATGCTTAGTGTTGATAGTATTATAGTTTAGTTTTCATGTGTTTATAGTTATAGTAATTGATTATGTGTTTATAGTGGCCATGTTTTGCTGTTTGCTGGTTGTTGTTAAGAAATATTAAGCGGTTAATAAATAATCATCTGCTTCTCAAAACACCTCATGGTTGTCGGGAAAATTGATATTTTTTATAAATGTACGTATGCTATTTTCTCGGTTATTTACCAATCAATATTTTTTACTTTCCGCCAAATGATAGCCCTTGCTCTACTTCATATTTACTTCTCTATATCCCTTGCACCTATCTGTCAGTTTTTTAGTTATTGAAAAAACGTTACTTTAAAAAAAAAATAAAGGCATACCCCACACACACACGCGTGCGCGTGCACACGCACACACACGCACACTTATATGCACAGAGAGAAAGATGAGATTTAGAGATGTGATTTTTAAGGAATATCTGGAAGTATCATGTCATTTGTGAATTGGCTGAAATAGGACTTCTAATCATTGTATCTGAAAACCGACTCCAGATTCGTGTTCAGCATGTCCCGATAACTGCTAGGAACTAATTTTCAAGCAAATCTATTTTTCTAAAAATATTGCTAATTTTGTAAGGTGTAACCCTTGTAAAATTAGCAATATTTTTAGAAAAATAGATTTGCTTGAAAATTAGTTCCAAGCAGTTATCGGGCATGCTAAACACGAATCTGGGTAATCAGTTTTCAGATACAATGATTAGAAGTCAATATTTCAGCCAATTCACAATGACATGATACTTCCAGATATTCCTTTTATATCTATACTGTACGGGACAAGGATTATTATACAGGTTCGATTTAGAAAGTTTACTGTACATACAAATGATCAATAGGGAATCACATGAGGCTATTTTTCCATAATTTCTCTTAGCATTAATTTCGCCTCTATAACAAGTCATTACAGGTATCGACTTGTTTACTGTTATTTACCTGTATTTAGGCATATAGAGGGGCCCTACAGCCTATCACTTTCCCTTATAGGCCTCGCAAACAGTAGCTACCACCATAATAAGCTAATTTCACCGTTCTGGTACCACACAGTAGCCACCACTATTAACCCTTTGTACCGCCACAACCACCACCACAACAACCACCACCCACCCAGCAGGTCGCCCACACTTAACCTTTGACCTGACCCCTGTTATTCGCTCCTCGTATGACCTCTGTCCATCACCTTAATCCTCTTCCCTCTTATCTCTCTCTCTCTCTCTCTCTCTCTTTATCCTTGGCCGCCGATCTCCTCTTCTTGTCTGATCTTAATTTTGGTGTTTACTTCTTCCTCTTTCCTTCCTGTTATCTTGTTCTTTTACTACTACTACTACTACTACTACTACTACTACTACTACTATTGTTTTCTCTACTACTACTACTACTACTACTACTTACTACTACTACTCCTACTCCTACTCCTATTACTACTTTTTTCTCTACTACTACTACTACTACTTTTTTCTCCTCACTACTACTACTACTATTACTACATTTTTCTATACTACTACTATTTTTTTCTCCTCAAGACTACTACTACTACTACTACTACTACTATTACTACTCCTATTACTACTTTTTTCTCTACTACCACTATTTTTCACTACTTCTACTACTACTCCTATTGCTACTTTTTTCTCTACTACTACTACTATTACTACTTCCACTACTACTACACTACTACTACTACCACTATTACTACACTACCACTACTACTACTACATTTCCTCCTCCTCTTTCTTCATATATTTAAATGCAAGCCTTGTATTTCATTCTCATATTTTTCCTTTCTTCATTTTAATTCTGGCATTTCCTTCTTGCTCTTTCTCCTCTTCCTGTTATCTTGTTCTCTTACTACTACTACTACTACTACTACTACTACTATTACTTTTAATTCCTTCTTTTTATATTCAACGTTTGTATTTCATTTTCATATCTTTGCTTTCCTCTCATGTCTCATCACTACACACACTCTCTCTCTCTCTCTCTCTCATTTAAGTCATTTTCATATCTACTTTCCTCTCATGTCTCATCATTACACTTTCTCTCTCTCTCTCTCCTTTAAGTGAGTCGTTTGAGACTTATTATTCAGAAGCAAGCAGGATAATGGCAAGCAAAGATGTGAGTTTTAAACACTTGAACATCCTGTCTGACTTTAATACTGCAATGAAAGACATTATATACTCTCTCTCTCTCTCTCTTTTATTCGTCTCTGCTACTCTCCCCAACGGTTTTCCACTCTCTTTATTTTATTCGTCTGTTACTTTCCCCAACAGTTTTCCTCTCTCTCTCTCTCTCTCTCTCTCCTCTCTCTCTCTCTCTCTCTCTCTCTCTCTTTATTTTATTCGTCCTCTGTTACTTTCCCCAACAGTTTTCCTCTCTCTCTCTCTCTCTCTCTCTCTTCTCTCTCTCTCTCTCTCTCTTCTCTCTTATTTTTTTCGTCTGTTACTTTCCCCAACAGTTTCCTCTCTCTCTCTCTCTCTCTCTCTCTCTCTCTCTTTATTTATTCGTCTCTGTTACTTTCCCCAACAGTTTTCCTCTCTCTCTCTCTCTTTATTTTATTCGTCTGTTACTTTCCCCAACAGTTTTCCTCTCTCTCTCTCTCTCTCTCTCTCCTCTCTCTCTCTCTTTATTTATTCGTCTGTTACTTTCCCCAACAGTTTTCCTCTCTCTCTCTCTCTCTCTCTCTCTCTCTCTCTCTTTTATTTTATTCGTCTGTTACTTTCCCCAACAGTTTTCCTCTCTCTCTCTCTCTCTCTCTTTATTTTATTCGTCTGTTACTTTCCCCAACAGTTTTCCTCTCTCTCTCTCTCTCTCTCTCTCTCTCTCTCTTTATTTTATTCGTCTGTTACTTTCCCCAACAGTTTTCCTCTCTCTCTCTCTCTTATTTTATTCGTCTGTTACTTTCCCCAACAGTTTTCCTCTCTCTCTCTCTCTCTCTCTCTCTCTCTCTCTTTATTTTATTCGTCTGTTACTTTCCCCAACGTTTTCCTCTCTCTCTCTCTCTCTCTCTCTCTCTCTCTTCTCTCTCTCTCTTCTATTTTATTCGTCTGTTACTTTCCCAACAGTTTTCCTCTCTCTCTCTCTCTCTCTCTTTTTTTTTATTCGTCTGTTACTTTCCCCAACAGTTTTCCTCTCTCTCTCTCTCTCTCTCTCTCCTCTCTCTTTATTTTATTCGTCTGTTACTTTCCCCAACAGTTTTCCTCTCTCTCTCTCTCTTTATTTTATTCGTCTGTTACTTTCCCCAACAGTTTTCCTCTCTCTCTCTCTCTCTCTCTCTCTCTCAATAACACTAACAACCAATTACCGCATCAAGATAACAATAATTACACACAAATTACTATAACATTACAAAACGGATAAGAATCTGATGGTAATGTATTAATAGCTATCATATAAAAAAAATTAAGAACTGCGTAAGAACGTAAGAAAACCAGTAAATAGGTTTAGGAAATAGTGGTTAATAATTAATAGTAACAATGCTTTTTAGGTTATCAGATAAAAAAAAAAATATTAGTGAGTAAGATAGTAAAATAAAACGGTAAAAAGACGGTATTCTAACTTTTTTTTTTTTTTTTTTTTTTTTTACATCACAAGGGACTGGCCAAGGGCAAAAAAAGTAAAATAATAGTAAAAATCAGGTTTTTTTTTTTTTATCACTAGGGACTGGCCAAGGGAAGAAAATAATAACACAAAGTCCGTAAAATTTAGGCCAGTCGTTTCCCCATTCGCCTCTCTGCATAACCTATCCCAGTAACCTAGTCAGTATTAATGCATTCATGGCCCCTGAATACATAAAATAAATAAATAAAAAGGTCCTATGATTTACTAGGTGGGTGAGCGGCTGGGTAGTAGCGAGGGGGAAACATGCTAATCAGGCAAGCGAGTGACCAACAATATCAAAATTCAGAGGGCGGGTTGACTGTCGCATTTTACTAATTGTTTGCCCGGAATTCACTTTGAGCGCCACGGAATATATATGGAGTGAGGCGGTTCTACTTGTGTGGCGTACGATACGTGTATAGTACAAGTGTATTATATTGTATGTATGTATGTACGTATGTGTGTGTTGAAGCAGTTTGACTTTTGTGGGGTATACTACTTACTACTACTACTACTTTTTTCTCCTTACTACTACTACTTTTTTCTCCTCACTACTACTACTACTACTACTATTACTTTTTTCTCCTCACTACTACTTTTTTCTCCTCACTACTACTACTACTACTACTTTTTTCTCCTCACTACTACTACTACTTTTTTCTCCTCACTACTACTACTACTACTACTACTTTTTTCTCCTCACTACTACTACTACTACTACTTTTTCTCCTCACTACTACTACTACTTTTTTCTCCTCACTACTACTACTAATACTACTTTTTTCTCCTCACTACTACTACTACTACTACTTTTTTCTCCTCACTACTACTACTACTTTTTCCTCCTCACTACTACAACTACTTTTTTCTCCTCACTACTACTACTACTTTTTTCTCCTCACTACCACTACTACTACTACTACTACTTTTTTCTCCTCACTACTACTACTACTACTCCTATTACTACTTTTTTTCTCTACTCTACTACTACTACTACTACATTTCCTCCTCTCTAGTGGTAATACACGTACAAGACAAGTATTATTTTGTATGACTACGTATGTGTATGTACAGCAGTGTCTATATAGCCGCGCGTATATATTATATTTACTTTACTTTAGTACTTAAGTATTTTTCCTGATATACTGATCGAGAACGAAAACATATAGAGAAAAAAAACGAGTAGTGAAATTTGAAACCGTATATACTTGCAGATCCATAGCATAAAACAACGCTGAAACAGGGTAGATTATACAGTCATGATATAAACTACTGTGTATCATCGTCAGTGGCACATACAAATCAGTAGTGATGCTATAATTCGTAATATATGGCGCCTGGCGACATTAGGGCAGGTGGCGACGAAAGTGTTATCTACGGTAGGTATCTGTGGT
>JACEEZ010003261.1:222500-227500 GCA_016584305.1 Chionoecetes opilio
TAATTCGTAATATTTGGCGGCTGGCGACATTAGTGCAGCTGGTGACTAGTGTCTTATGAGGAAAGGTTGAAGGAAATAGTTACCAACACTCCAGAGCAGAGAAGAGAAAGAGGCAACTTAATAACAATTTTTAAGCTGGTAACTAAGATGGAAGAAACAGACAATGAGATTACTGCACACACACACACATACAGGCAGGCACACACACACACACACACACACACACACACACACAGGCAGGCACACACACACACGCAGGCACACACACACACACACACACACACACGCAGGCACACACACACACGCAGGCACACACACACACGCAGGCACACACACACACGCAGGCACACACACACACACACACACTGGAGCTGCTGGCTGATTTATTTATAGGCTGAGCAATAATTTTTTTTATTCTATTCTATTCACACAGGTACACACACACACAGGGGAACTCCGTAGTGTAAGGGTTAGCACGCTCGGCTCACAACCGAGAAGTCCCGGGTTCGATCCCCGGGCGGAGCGAAGACAGACGGGCGGTCTTCTTAAAACCCGAGCCCCTGTCCACCCAGCAGTGAAAACACACACACACAGGCATACACACACACAGCCATACACACACAAACACAGGCACCCCCCCCACACACACAGGCACCCCCCCCCACACACACAGGCATACACACACACACAGGCACTCCCCCCTACACACACACCATATTTTTAACACCCCTCCAATATCACACCACCCATATATACACCCATATCCTCCCCATATAACAAGGGGTCACACACACACACACACCAGCTCGGATCTGCCTTACTCTCCCCTATTAGCATATTAAGACCACACTATCTTTTGCATCCCATTATTTGTTCCGTCTCAGGGCGTAAAGGGACCGTCCTTCCATTATCCCAGATGACCTTTTTAATGGGTTCACATGGCCCCATTATCGGAACTATAGCGTCATTATTATACTCACACGTCAAGGTATTATCGTTAACAAAGGATGTCTTATGAGGGGAGGAAGGGATAATGGCGTGTGTGTGCGTGAGAGAGAGAGAGAGAGAGAGAGAGAGAGAGAGAGAGAGAGAGAGAGAGAGAGAGAGAGAGAGAGAGAGAGAGTGAGTTTGATATCAATAACAGTAACTTACGAATGTCCATATTTAATAATAGAACTGATATCAGAAACTCTCTCCGTCTCTCTTTCAGCCTGTCTCTCTCCGTCTCTCTTTCAGCCTGTCTCCTCCGTCTCTCTTTCAGCCTGTTCTCTGTCTCACGCTTACCCTCCTCCCCTCTCTCCCTCTCTGTCTCCCACGCTTACCCTCCTCTCTCCCCCTCTCCTCTCTCTCTCTCTCTCTCTACACGTCTCTTTTAGCTGTCTCCTATCCCACTCTCTTCTATCCAGCCTGTCCTCTGTCTCACGCTTACCCTCGCATCCCCTCTCTCACATCTTCTCCACCGCTTAACCCTTCCCCTCCCCTCTCCTCTCTCTCTCTCTGCCTCTCTCCTCTCTCTCTCTCGTCTCCTCTCTCTCTCTCTCTCTCTCTCACACACGTACAATTAATTCAACACTAATCACAAACTCTCTTCCTAGTCCACCGCGCGACATAAAACACAAAATTTCATCATCCTTTGCAATCAACTCATCTTCCAACCTTTCTAACAATTTCCAATATTTCCTGCCATTACGTCTTCGCGCCTCTCTCTCTCTCTCTCTCTCTCTCGCCCTCTCTCTCTCTCTCTCTCTCGGCCTCTCTCTCTCTCTCTCTCGCCTCTCTCTCTCTCGCCTCTCTCTCTCGCCTTCTCTCTCTCTCGCCCTCTCTCTCGCCCTCTCTCTCTCTCTCTGCCTCTCTCCCTCTCTCTCTCTCTCTTCTCCTCTCTCTCTCTCTCTCTCTCTCTCTCTCTCGCCTCTCTCCCTCTCTCTCTCTCTCCCCCCCTCTCTCTCTCTCTCTCTCTCTCTCTATGCTCATACTAACCCTTTATTTTTATGTTTAATGTCAATATCGTAACGTCCTTCAATTTACACTAAGATTTACAGTTGGATCTAAAAAAAAAATTGCTTCCACCCTGCTCCGTGTTTATGTTTGCCGCCCCTGTAGCCACGCGCCCTTCGTTATTCCTAACTATATTTCTAACTAACTATACCTTCCTAACTCTAACACAATGACTCAGGTATATAATAGTGATTCATTGCTTGCTTGGTACAATTTTAGTGATTTTTGCTTCTCTCTCTCTCTCTCTCTCTCTCTGACCTGTCTCGCACCCTTATACAATCCTGGTTAATCATATAATGGGTGTAGGGATATCTCTCTCTCTCTCTCTCTCTCTCTCTCTCTCTCTCTCTCTCTCTCTCTCTCTCTCTCTCTCTCTCTCCTGTAGTATTTCATTTAACAAACATCCCTATCATAAAACAACTCATTCCCCTTTCACACCCACTCACACCCACACACACCCACACCCACCACCACCCACCCACCCACCCCACACATCAGCCTCCCGTGTTCTTTCCCAACATCACCATTTTCTAAGAGCGTTCTTTTCAAGGGGTAACAAAGGCGAATTCAATCTAGGCGTCGAGATGAGCGCGCCCCACTGCCTGCAAAGGAGCATTTACTCAGATTTATGCGTTGGCCCTCAGAGCTACGGCCTTGGGGGGAAACAGGGGGGAGGGGGGGGGGGCATTTGGGGGGTTGGGGAGGACACGAGAGGAGGGGACACAGGGACGGGGGGCTTACTGGAAGGGTTTTGTAAGGAGAGGGTCATTTTGGGGGCACTAGGGGGTTGGGGGGCTTACTGGAAGGGGTTTTATAAGGGGAGGGGTACATTTTGGGGGCACTAGGGGGTTTGGGGGGTATACTGGAAGGGGTTTTATAAGGGGTAGGGGTCATTTTGGGGGCACTGGGGGGCTTACTGGAGGGGGTTTTATAAGGAGGGTAGTCATTTTGGGGCAATCTGGAGGGGTTTATCGGGGGGAGTCCTTTTTGGGGGCACTAGGGGGTTGGGGGGGGCTTACTGGAAGGGGTTTTATAAGGGGAGGGGTCATTTTGGGTAACTAGGGGGTTGGGGATTTACTGGAAGGGGTTTTATAAGGAGAGGGGGTCCTTTTGGGGGTCACTAAGGGGTTGGGGGGTCTTACTGAAAGGGGTTTTATACGGGGTAGGGGTCATTTTGGGGGCACAGTGAAGGGGGCTTACTGGGGAGGTAGAGGGAGTATATGGGGGCTCAGGGGTGACGGGGGCATTAACTGGGGGGCTGGGTGGGCATTTTGGGGGGGGCTTAGCAAGAGTTATTTCCGCCCTGTGACGTCTTTGCCTGCCTTCCTTGCATTGCTATAAGTCTCTAGCGAGGAAAAGTATTAAGCTTCACTCATGGAGATTTACGAAGATGGGGATGACTGCTATTTTTATTTTTTTAATTCTTGCTTAGTGTCCCTTTGAAGACAATGTAATGATGTTTTTTTTGGGTATTCAATTGAAGTTAAAGACAGATAGACAGACGGAGACAGGCAAGTAGGCATTCAGACAGACACACACAGACAGGCAGAGACAGACAGACACAGAGACAGACAGACAGGCAGACGGAGAGACAGACAAGCAGGCATTCAGACAGATACACACAGACAGGCAGACAGACGGACACAGACAGACAGAGGCAAGCAGGCATTCAGACAGACACACACACACACAGGCAGGCAGAGACAGACGGACACGGACACAGACAGACAGGCATTCAGAGACACACACAGACAGGCAGGCAGAGACAGACGGACACAACCACAGACAGACATACACACACAAGAGACAGGCAGGCAGAGACAGACGGACACAGAAACAGAGAAACAGACACAGGCATTCAGACAGACACACACACACACACAGGCAGGCAGACAGACGGACACAAAGACAGACGGACATACAGACAGACAGAGACAGACACACACAGAGAGCCAGACAGACAGGCAAGCAGGCAAACACACACACACACACAATTATAATGAAATACAAGCAATATGAAAGCCTGAACCTTTAAGACAAAGAACTTCACTAATTATTCAAAATGCCACAGCAGAGATTTTCCTGATAAATTCAGAAAATTTATCTTAGGTAAAGCTAATGATCTGCCTAACCAGGAGACCGAGAAGAAAAGAATAAGGATAACGAGAGAGAGAGAGAGAGAGGAGAGAGAGAGAGAGAGAGAGGAGGAGAGAGGGGAGAGAGAGAGAGAGAGAGAGAGAGAGAGAGAGAGGAGAGAGGAGAGAGAGAGAGAGAGAGAAGAGAAGAGCACACAGGACAGAGCCAGAGACAGAGAAACAGAAACAGACAAGAAGACAGACGACAGAGAGACGAGCCAAAGAGACAGAGAGAAACAGAGAAACACAGACAGAGACAGAGCGAGAGACGGCCAAAGAGAGACAGAGCAAGAGAGAGAGAGAGAGAGAGAGAGAGAGGAGAGAGAGAAGAGAGAGAGAGAGAGAGAGAGAGAGAGAGACTGTGTGTGTGTGTGTGTCGTGTGTGTGGTGTGTTTGTGTGTGTGTGGTGTGTGTGTGTGTGTGTGTGGGGACGATACATTTAGGTCGTGGACATAATGTGCGAGTCCCTGGCTGGTGCGATGTCATTACGCTGTGAAGAGTTATACTAGTGTGCATCATTTTGCATTGGCTAGCTTGCTGGCTGGCGCTCTCTCTCTCTCTCTCTCTCTCTCTCTCTCTCTCTCTCCTCTCTCTCTCTGGTAATGGCTATAATGCGCTAGTTACTGCCTCAAGTGTGTGTTTAAACTGCATTGTTTTTTTTGTTTTATCTCTTAATATTTTTTAATGCTCTTCACTATTCAACTAAAACAACGAATAGGTTTTTTTTCTCTCATAACGAATAGTGCTTCTCTCTCTCTCTCTCTCTCTCTCTCGCTCTAATATTTATAAATGCTCTTCCTCATCTATTAAACTAAAATAACGAAGTGCTTCTCTCTCTCTCTCTCTCTCTATTTATAAATGCCGTTCCTA
>JACEEZ010003261.1:232500-247500 GCA_016584305.1 Chionoecetes opilio
TTTTTTCTCCCTGTATTTCCCTTTTATCCCTGTATTTCCCTCTTTTATCCCTGTATTTCCCTTTTATCCCTGTATTTCCCTCTTTTATCCCTGTATTTCCCTCTTTTATCCCTGTATTTCCCTCTTTTATCCCTGTATTTCCCTCTTTTATCCCTGTATTTCCCTCTTTACCTCCGCCAACGAAGTTGGAGGGGTTATGTTTTCACCCCGATCTGTCTGTCTGTCTGTCTGTTAGTGTACAGGATTTCTCGAAAAGTTACGAATAGATTTGGACCAAACTTGGTATACCAAGTCTATTTGGTATAAGGAAGAACTGATTTAATTTTGGATGAAATCTATTCACAAACTGTTGCCATGGCAACCAATGAACGGCCGGAGGTATGCCGCTCATACTGACTGTATATCTATCTATCTATAATAATATAAGTGTGTGTGTGTGTGTGTGTGTGTGTGTGTGTGTGTGTGTGTGTGTGTGTGTGTGTCTGTGTGTGTGTCTGTGTGTGTGTCTGTGCGTGTGTGTGTGTGTGTGTGTCTGTGTGTCTGTCTGTGTGTCTGTCTGTGTGTCTGTCTGTGTGTCTGTCTGTGTGTCTGTCTGTGTGTGTGTGTGTGTGTGTGTGTGTGTGTGTGTCTGTCTGTGTGTCTGTCTGTGTGTCTGTCTGTGTCTGTCTGTGTCTGTGTCTGTGTCTGTGTCTGCGTGTGTCTGTGTCTGCGTGTGTCTGTGTCTGTGTCTGTCTGTGTCTGTCTGTGTCTGTGTGTGTCTGTGTCTGTGTGTGTGTCCGCGATAGGTGCCGCCCCCTGTGGCGGAATCCCCTCCTGTGGCACATTTTTGGAACCGGGTCGACCAGGGGAAGGTTTTAAGCCCACTCATGATATGATTGGATAACTTTTTTTTTTTTTTTTTAGCAGCCTATTAGCGAAAATTGTGAAAAAAGTGGGTTGCGAGAATTGAGGAAACCTTGATGTAGGGTGATGGGTAATGGGTGAGTGAATGGGTGGGGTGATGGGTGATGGGTGAGTGAATGGGTGGGGGGTGATGACTGATGGGTGAGTGAATAGATGGGGGGGTGATGGGTAATGGGTGAGTGAATGGGTGTGGTGATGGGTAATGGGAGAGTTAATGGGTGAGTGAATGGGTGGGGGGTGATGGGTAATGGGCGAGTTAATGGGTGAGTGAATGGGTGGGGGGTGATGGGTAATGGGTGAGTGAATGGGGTGGGGGGGTGATGGGTAATGGGTGAGGGAATGGGCTGGGACTGATGTGAATGGGTTGGCGTTAATACATACATTTCTACATCCATGATTTCAGGAAAGTTAGAAGGGGCTATCTGGAGAGTCTGTGTTTGGTGGGCCGAAGGGCCCACCAAACAGGTGGTGGGCCGAAGGCCCACCAATAGTCCTCCGCAGGAGCTAGCCAAAAAGTCCGCCCCGAGGGCGGCTTGCGGCTAGTATATATATATTTTTATATATATATATATATATAAAATATTTTATATATTATATATAAAATATATATATATATATATTAATATTTTATATATATATTATATATATATATAAAATATATAATTATTGTTTTTTTTTATTATTTTTTTATTTATTTTTTTACTTTTTTTTACTTTTTTTTTTTTTTTTTAATGAAATCGAATCACAACGTTGCCATGGCAACCAATTGATGAAATATTCGGGCGGAGGTATGCGCTTACTGAGTGCCTCCCCCCCTAGTTTCTCCCTCTCTCCTCCATCCCTTCCATCTCTCCGTTCTTTCCGCCCTGTTTCCCCCCCTCCCTTTCCATCTTTCCCCCCAATTTTTCCCTTCTTCTCTCGCCCAATTTCCTTCCCTCCTTCTTCTATCTCACTTTTCCGTCTCTCCTCCATCTCCTTCTCCACTTTCCCCTTCTCCATCTCTCCCTTTTTCCTTCCCCTCTTCTCTCTCCCTTTACTCCTTTATCTCTCTCTTCTCTTCCTTTCTCTCCTTCCCTCCCTCCTCATAACAGCGTCACGCAAGATTTACTTAATACTCCGTAACGCAAACATGATTTAACGGCGTTACACTACACTTCTCGGGCCTTTCTTACACCCGGGTCACATTACCAAGCCCCCTCTCTCTCTCTCTCTCTCTCTCTCTCTCTCTCTCTCTCTCTCTCTCTCTTTCAATATACCAGTTTCCTTTTAATCTCGTCTTTCTTTCAAACACAAACTGATCAATGGTAAATAAAAAAATAGTAATAAAAGTAGTATAGCAGACCACTTATGTTTCCTGCCTTGTGATTGGTGGATTGGCGGCATTCACTGACCAATGAGAGAGAAAGAGAGAAAGGAGGTTATTCTAAAGCTTCAAAAGACCTATTATCTGGAAGTCTCTTTTGCCATCCCCTCTCTTCCTCTCTTTTACCTGCCCCTCTCACCCACCTCTCTCTCTCTCTCTCTCTCTCTCTCTCTATTTAAAGTTAGTAATCATACAGATGGCTTAAAAGGTAAATAAGTTAAGGCAGTAAGTGTTCAAGTCTTTAAGTTTAAGTCTCTCTCTCTCTCTCTCTCTCTCTCTCTCTCTCTCTCTCTCTCTCTCTCAGATGATTAAGACGTGAATACCTCCAATAGTGCTTCAGAAGGTTGGAGATGCCGCTTCAAATCCACATAAAGTCTTTGATAGGAAGCTATACTTGAAGATCCTTTTTCTATTTTATGAAGCGCGTTTACCGAGTGGAAAACTAGAAAGCAGGAGGGAGACTAGTTCATTATCTGGATCTATTGATGGCTTTGTGAATCAATTGAAAATATAGGGGAGGGGGGGAGGGGAGGACGAGGTAGGGGGGAAGGAAGGCAGGGAGGTAGGGAAAAAAAGGGGGGGGAGGAAGGGAGGGAGGGAGGGAGGGAGGGGAGGGGAGGGGAGGGAGGGAGGGAGGAAGGGAGGGAGGGAGGGAGGTAAGGAAGGGGAAAGGAAGGGGAAGGGGAAGGGAAAGGGGAAGGGAAGGGAGTTAGGAAAAAAAAGGTAGGGGGGGGAGGGAGGAGGAGGTAAGGAGGGAGGAAGGGAGGAAGGGAGGGGAGGGAGGGATGGAGGTAAGGAAGAAAGGAAGGGAGGGAGGTAGGAAGGGGGGGAGGGAGGAAGGTAGGGAGAGAGGGAGGTAAGGAGGGAGGGAGGAAGGAAGGAAGGAAGGAAGGAAGGAAGGAAGGAGGGAGGGAAGGAAGGAAGGAAGGAAGGAAGGGAGTTAAAAAGCTGGGGTGACTAGATTTAAAGGTTTTATTTAATAGTATTAGGGAGATAGGAAGGGAGGAAGGAAGGGAGTTTAGGCAGGAATGAGAAGACTAAATTTTTTTTTTTTTTAATATTGGGGAGTTAAAAAGGCCCTAGTTAGCTGATAGGAGTGAATAGTGGGCAAAGGAGTGGGATAGGGAGAGGAGTAAGGAGTGGATAGGGAGTTTAAGGAGTAGGATAGAGTTAAGGAAAGGAGTGAGGAGTGGATAGGGAGTGACGAAGGGTGAGGAGTGGATAGAGAGTTTAAGGAGTAGGATAGGGAGGGAGGTAAGAGGGAGGGGAGTAAGGAGTGGATAGGGAGTTTAAGGAGTAGGATAGGGAGGGAGGTAAGAGTGGGGAATAGTAAGGAGTGGATAGGGAGTTTAAGGAGTAGGATAGGGAGGGAGATAAGAGGAAGGGGAGTAAGGAGTGGATAGGGAGCTTAAGGAGTAGGATAGGGAGGGAGATAAGAGGAAGGGGAGTAAGGAGTAAGCAGTGGATAGGGAGTTTAAGGAGTAGGATAGGGAGGGAGATAAGAGAGGGGAGTAAGGAGTAAATAGAGAGTTTAAGGAGTAGGATAGAGGGAGTTAAGGAAAGGAGTGAGGAGTGGATAGGGAGTGACGAAGGGTGAATTGACTACTTTTTATTTATTTATTTTATTTTATTTTATTTTATTTTATTTTATTTTTATTTATTTTATTTTTATTTATTTTTTTATTTTTTTATTTATTTTTTATTTTTAAGAATTGTGGAGTTTAAAGGTCTGTGTAGGAAGTAAGGAGTGGCTAGGGAGTGGTGAAAGGAAGCATGAAGTACCAGAGGGGAGTTCTGTTAGGAGAGTTAAAGGCCTGGGAGTGAGGGAGCATTCTAAGGGGAGTAAAACCCATTGAGGAACTGAGGAGGCAAAGCTTGAACGAATGTCTAAAGGAAGTTGATAAAGACAAGTGTTCGCTTTTTTTACTTACTCACTCTCACTCTCACTCTCACTCTCACTCTCACTCTCTCTCTCTCTCTCTCCTTCCTTCCCTTCCTTCCTTCCTTGCCTTCCCCTTCCCTTCCTTCCTTCCCTCCCTCTCTCCTTCCTTCCTTCCCTCCCTCTCTCCTTCCCCTACCCTACCCTTCCCTTCCCTTCCCTCCATCTTACCTTCCTTTCCCCTCCCTCCCTCCCTCCCTCTCCTCTCCTCTCCTCTCCTACCCTTCCTTCTTCCTTCCTCTCTCTCTCTCTCTCTCCCCTCTCTCTACCTTCTCTCTCTTCCTCCTCTCTCTCTCTCTCTCTCTCCCTCCCTTTTGAGTGGGTATAAGCAGTACAGGAGCCCTACACAGATGATTGAACCCATTAACTTCCCTATTAGTGACTGAAGAGGCTGAGAAGAGGAGGAAGAGGAAGAGGAAGAGGAGGAGGAGGAGGAGGAGGAGGAGGAGGAGGAGGAGGAGGAGGAGGAGAGAGGAAGAGGGAGGAAGAGGGAGGAAGAGGGAGGAGAAGGAGGAGAAAGAGAAGGAGGAGGAGAAGGAGGAATACACAGGAATACATAGGAATAACAGACACCAGGCTAGCTATTGGTCCATGACGAGGGTATCTGCTGAACTACATACTACTAACTATTAACTACATGTAAGAAAACAGTTGGAAAATGATACCATGTCCCTAAAGAAGATAGGAACATGGAAGTTTCGTAGTGAGGAATGATAGGATATGAAATATAGTAACTACAACTATCACTATCACTACTCGATCCGGGGGACTATAATATGCATTCGCAGGGCACTATCAATACCCATTTACTTTACAGTGCGCGTCAAGTCTGTTTTTAAATGTAGTTATTGGAAGAGGAAGAGGAAGAGGAAGAGGAAGAGGAGGAGGAGGAGGAGGAGGGAGGAGGGAGGAGGGAGGAGGGAGGTGGAGGTGGAGGAGGAGGATGAGGATGAGGAGGAGGAGGAGAGGAGGAGGAGGAGGAGGAGGTATGAATCTAATATATTTATCTCCAAACACTAGATAATATAAAGTTTGTATCAATATATATATATAGCCACACATATCATCATTATTATTATTATTATTATTATTATTATTATTATTATGTACCAAAAGATGCGAATAAAACCTGAGTGCCGACTAAATCCTTTCAATATAAATCCTTAAATATAAATGTCTTTCTTTCAGTAAATATTCTCAAAGGCATCAATCACCACTACGCGCTTTACTACCAACCTACTACTTTACACTACTATTACTACCATTACTATTCTTTTCCTTCAAGCATAATAACCATAATATCTATATCATTATTAAATTATAGTATTATTAAGTGTATAGATCGTCCTTTCCTTGGTCTCCCGGCACGATAAAAACTCTTCACTACAAATACACTCGCGGAGAAACAATAAAAATAACATTAAATTACAATAAATATATATGTGAATGGGAAGTCGAATATGCACCGCACTTCAAATGTTCATGTAAAATGTATCTGTGTGTAAAGTGTTTCTCTCTCTCTCTCTCTCTCTTGACGGAAAGGATACGAGTGAGTGTGAGAGAGAGAGAGAGAGTGAGTGAGGAGAGAGTGTGAGTGAGTGAGTGAGTGAGTGAGTGAGTGAGTGAGTGTGAGTGAGTGAGTGTGAGTGAGTGAGTGAGTGAGTGAGTGAGTGAGTGAGTGAGTGAGTGAGTGAGTGAGTGAGTGAGTGAGTGAGTGAGTGAGTGAGTGAGTGAGTGAGTGAGTGGAGTAAGAGAGAGATGAGTGGAGTGAGTGATGAGGTGAGTGAGTGTGAGTGAGTGAGTGAGGAGTGAGTGTAGAGTGAGTGAGAGAGAGAGAGAGAGAGAGAGAGAGAGAAGAGAGGAGAGAGAGAGAGAGAGAGAGAGAGAGAGAGAGAGAGAGAGAGACAGAGAGAGAGAGAGAGAGAGAGAGAGAGAGAGAGAGAGAGAGAGAGTGAGTGAGTGAGGGGTGAGTGAGTGAGTGAGAGAGGAAGGAGGAGAGTGACAGTGAGTGAGTGAGGAGTGACAGTGAAGGAGTGACGTGAGTGACGGAGTGAGATGAAGTGAGAGTGAGTGAGAGTGAGTGAGAGTGAGTGAGTAGTGAGTGATGTGAGTGAGAGTGAGTGAGGTGAGTGGAGTAGTTGAAGAGTGAGTGAGAGTGAGTGAGAGTGACGTGAGAGTGATGCAGAGTGAGTGAGACTGAGGAGAGTGAGTACGGTGTGTACAATCTCATGAGTATTATGCATGAGAGAAGAGAGAGAGCGAGAGGAGAGAGGAGAGAGAGACGAGAGAGGAGAGAGGAGAGAGAGAGAGAGAGAGGAGTGAGGAGAGGAGAGCGAGAGAGAGCGAGAGACACAGCATGAAGAGATAGAGGTTATCAAAGTGAAACCTCGTGAAACACATTCTGACTTGGCGCAGTTTGCCATTAATTGAAACAAAGAGCGATACTTCCACTTCAAATGCAAGCCAACTTTTCCACTAAAGTGCCTGATTTACGGTGTGTACTAGCTCTCTCTCTCTCTCTCTCTCTATGAACAAAGAGGAAAACGCAAGAGGCGGAGGAGGAGAGGAGGAGGAGGAGGACGAGGAGGAGGAGGAGGAGGAGGAGGAGGAGGAGGAGGAGGAGGAGGAGGGAGGAGGAGGAGGAGGAGGAGGAGGAAGAAGAGGGAGGAGTAGGAAGAAGAGGAGGAGGAGGAGGAGGAGGAGGAGGAGGAGGAGGAGGAGGAGGAGGAGGAGGAGGAGAGGAGAGATGAGGAGGAGGGAAGAGAGGAGGAGGAGAGGAAGAGGGAGGAGGAGAGGAAGAGGGAGGAGGAGGAGGAGGAGGAGGAGGAGGAGGAGGAGGAGGAGGAGGAGGAGGAGGAGGGCATATCAAAGATGAACTTCAATCAGGAATGAAAAATGCTGATTCTCTCTCTCTCTCCTGACATAATTTATGCAAACGCGATGAGTAGAGCTGTGTATTTTATAGAATTTCATATCTTTCGCGAGTTAGTATATATATTGTGCATTATTATGAAGGGTATCAGTCCTGCTATATATACTACTGCTGCTGCTACTATACACTACCACTATATATACACCAGTACTTACTACTACCCACCCATTTAACTACACACTCCACCACCACTACACTGCTGACTACACACCACCATACTACTCTGCGCACCACTTATACTAGTATCACCACAGCCACTACTACTACTACACCACCACTCCTACTACTACTACCACACCACTACTACTACCACCCCCACCACCACTACTACTACCACTACACTACTCCCACCACCACCACTACTGCTGCTAATAATAATACTAACACTACTACTACCACCCCCACCACCACTACACTACCACCACCACCACCACCACTACTACTACTACCACCCCCACCACCACTACCACTACACTACTACCACTACCACCACCACTACTACTACTACCACCCCCACCACCACTATTACTACCACTAATGCTGCTACTAATAATAATACTAACTACTACTACTACTACTACTACTACTACCACCACTACCACTATTATCATAAGGGTACAGGCGCACACACAAACACGGGGATGAGTTGCAAGGAAACACTTAGCATAAACACAAGTTTTGCATAAACACAACACAAACTATTAGCAAAATATTTGTTATACATTTATATATGTGTTTACCCAACGAAATAAATTATCTTTTTTATATTGTTCTCTCTCTCTCTCGTCTCTCTCTCTCTCTCTCTCTCTCTCTCTCTCTCTCTCTCTCTCTCGTTCTCTCTCTCTCTCTCTCTTCCTAAACAAGCTTCCAATAACGAAATAACAAAAATATAAAACTCCTAAAATACAAATAATAATAAAAGACGTTTTTCTAGCTTTCTTTTTCTTCCTTCCTTCCTATAAAAAAGCTTCCAATAAAAAATAATAAAATAATATTAAAATCTTAGATATAAATGACGAATAAATGATTTTTTTAAGCTTACTCTTTCTACTTCCTTCCTTCCTCAAAAAAAATCCTCTTTCTATCTCCTTCATTCCTTCCTCCTTAAAAAAAATCCTATCTCCTTCCTTCCTTCCTTCCTTCCTCCTTAAAAAAATCCTGTCTATCTCCTTCCTTCCTTCCTTCCTCCTAAAAAAAATCCTCTTGCTATCTCCTGCCTTCCTTAATTCCTTCCTCCTTAAAAAAAATCCTCTTGCTATCTCCTTCCTTCCTCCTTAAAAAAAATCCTTTCCATCTCCTTCCTTCCTCCTTAAAAAAAATCCTTTCTACTTCCTTCCTTCCTCCTTAATAAAAATCCTCTTGCTATCTCCTTCCTTCCTTCATTCCTTCCTCCTTAAAAAAAATCCTTCCATTAACAAACTACAAAATAATAATAAAAATCCACGATATAACTAAAATCCTCCCCCTCTATTTCTCCTTTTAAATACTTTCAATAACAAATACCAAAATCATTATAAAAATCCTCACTATAAGGTACATCCCCTAAGTGTCCTGGACTCCCTCGGTGGCGCGTTAATCCCTGTAATCCCCGGCGTGTGTAAATACCTGAGAAGGTGAGAATAAACTGCTCTGAGGTGAGGTGGCTTAAGTAAGGAGGAGGGAGGGAGGGAGGGAGGGAGGGAGGGAGGGAGGGAGGGAGGGAGGGAGGGAGGGAAGGAGGGAGGGAGGGAAGGAAGGAGGGAAGGAGGGAGGGAAGGAAGGAGGAAGGTAAGGAAGGAGGGAAGGAAGAAGGGAGGTAGGGAGGGAAGGAGGGAGTTAGGGAAGGAAGGAAGGAGGGAGGGAGGGAGGGAAGGAAGGAAGGAAGGAAGGAAGGAGGGAGGGAAGGAAGGGAAGGAGGGAGGTGGGGAAATGGAGCAGTGAATAGAGGGACGTAGGAGAAAGACAGAAGGACAGAAGGAGAATTATCCAACCTCTTGTAGCTTCCTTATTTTCTTATGTTCTTATTATTATTAAAGAAGAAATAGGGTAGGATTGATGAAACTGAGGAAGGACAAATGGGTTATATAGAGGCAAAGGGAGAAATAGGGAGGGAAAATATCAAAAAAGAACCTGATTTCATTTCATTTTAAGTTAACTATAAAAATCAATTGGGACTAATTTTTCAGAGGTCAAGTTTTAATTAATTTTGATACAAAGCCAGAAACACGGAATGAAAACGATACTATCAAATGTTTGTTAGATTTAATTATAGACGTTATTTGTTACTACACCCCCCCCACCACCCACCCACACCCACACCCACACCACACACACCCACACACACAATATCCTTAACCCCTTGAGACCCAGAACGAAATTTCCATTGTAATTTGTGTACCATTAGACGATTTTTAGTGACTATAAGCAATGACCTGTTTAGTATCCTTGTCCACTAACTAATTTGGTATATTCAGTTATTTTTCGTAATTTTATGGCTAACAACAGACAATTTTATATAGCAAAGGAAAGATCTGGGCGTGAAGGGGTTAAAAAAAAATATACCTGTCACCAAAACACCCACACAGCCTTTTAAAACAAGGAAATTAAACACTTTGTATACCAGATCAAGACGTCAGCGATGTCCTTATAATATATTTCTTTTGCTACGAACCAACATAGTCCTTGAGGGAACTGTCCTTGATTAAAGTAGTTTTGTATTATGGTCAAAATGCAGTAAGGAAGCCACGCCCCCTGCCTCCCCTTCTATGCTACGGGACAGCTGATTGGTGCATTCCTCGTATCATCACTACCAATCACAATATCTTCACTACTTAACAGCGGCGTGACCACTGGACAGCAATCTTCACTAGAGGGTGACAAAATCAGAAATCCCTCTGTAGTGAAGATTGCTCTGTCCAGTGGTCACGCCGCTGTTAAGTAGTGAAGATATTGTGATTGGTAGAGATGATACGAGGAGTGCACCAATCAGCTGTCACGCCGCTGTTAAGTAGTGAAGATATTGTGATTGGTAGTGATGATACGAGGAGTGCACCAATCAGCTGCGTAGTAGACGGGGAGAGTGGGATTGTGACTCGTTATGCATTTGACGAGAAATGCAACAAATAGCTGTACGGTTTATGTAAATATTGTAGGGGGATGATACAGATAATATCAACTGCTAGAATAGAGTTGAGGCTAGGCTAGGCTTTACTGATTTGGACATATACAAAATAGCTTTTTACTAAGATTTTTTTCAAAGCCTATTTTTTTCAGTTAGTTATCAATGAATTATAATCTTTGGTTAACATTTACCTTTTTTTTATGATTTAATTCAGTTTCATTATTTTTATTTTTATTTTTATCTCTCTATTCTCTCTCGCTTTCATGCCTGGGAGGAATTCCATTTTTTTTACATTCTTCACTTTTTTCTGTCCATAACCTCACCGTTACCACACTTCCCTTCTATTGTATGAGAGAGAGAGAGAGAGAGAGAGAGAGAGAGAGAGAGAGAGAGAGAGAGAGAGAGAAGAGAGAGAGAGAGAGAGGAGAGAGAGAGAGAGTGAGAGGTAGATGAGAGAGAGAGAGGAGATTTTTGGAAGGTGACACGAGAGGAAGAGGAAGAGGAAGAGGAAGAGGAGGAGGAAGAGGAGGAGGAAGAGGAGGAGGAAGAGGAGGAGTGAGTGAGTAATGTTGGAGAGAGAAGGAAGGAGAGAAGGAGGGAGGGAGGGAGGGAAGGAAGGAAGGAAGGAGGGAAGGAGAGAAGGAAGGGAGGAGGGAAGATAGGAGGGAGGGAGGGAAGGGAGAGAAGAAGGGAGGGAAGGAGGGAGAAAGAGAGAAGGAAGGGAGGGAAGGGAGGGAAGGAGGGAAGGAGGGAAGGACAGGCCCCTAACCCAGTGTCCTAAATGTCTTTGCTCAAACACCATCCATCACGCCCTATTATCCTTCCCGGCCTCCTGAGGTGTCCTACGGGTGTCCTACGGAGATCCCACGGGTGTTAGCCTGACGCCATGGGGGGTACGACGGGGGGGGGGGGGGGGGGGGGTAATGGGAAGGTATGGGAAGGGAAGGGAAGGGAAAATGTAAAGTTATAAAGTAAGTATGTAAAGTAAGTAAGTAAAGTTTTAAAGTAAAGTAGTGTTTTTTTTATTATAGTAAGGAAGGAAAGGAAGGGAAGGAAAGGGGAGGGGAAATTAAGGGAAGGGGAGGGGAAGGGAAATGAAGGGAAGGGGAGGGGAAGGGAAATGAAGGGAAGGGGAGGGGAGGGGAAGGGAAGGGAAGGAAAAATGTAAACTTAGAAAGGAAGGGATGGGAAGGGAAGGGAAGGGAAGGGAAGGGAAGGGAAGGGAAGGAAGGGATGGGATGGGAAGGGATAGGAAGGGGAGGGATAGGAAGGGATTGGAAGGGAAGGATAGGGATAGGAAGGGAAGAGGAAGGGAGGGGAAGAGGAAGGGAAGGGGAGAGAAGGGAAGAGGATGGAAAGGAAGGGGAAGGGGAGGGATGGGAAGGTTGATGGTAAGAATATAATAACGTATGAGAGCGAGCGAGAGCGAGAGAGAGAGAGAGAGAGAGAGAGAGAGAGAGAGAGAGAGAGAGAGAGAGAGAGAGAGAGAGAGAGAGAGAGAGAGAGAGAGAGAGAGAGAGAGTGTGTGTGTGTGAGAGACTAACCTCATTTACCATTTAACACTAAACTAACATGGAATCCCTTTGTTATAAATACTATCATTAATTAATTCATCCTCAAACAAAAACATTCATCATTAAACATCTAAAGCCTCATTACATTTAAGTATCCCATTAATTAACATCAACATCAACAGTCTTCCTTAGTGCATTAATAAATAGAACTAACTCTCTATGTAAAATACTAATACAAATCATTCCTTTTTAAAACCATTACGAGAAAAATTCCAGCCATTTATAGCCAACATTATATACGAGAAAATTCTAGCCATTTATAGCCAACATTATAAGAGAAATTTCAAGCCATTTATAGCCAACATTAGTATATACGAGAAAAGTCAAGCCATTTATAGCCATCATTATGAGAAATTTCAAGCCATTTATAGCCAACATTATATACGAGAAAATTCAAGCCATTTATAGCCAACATTATATACGAGAAAATTCAAGCCATTTATAGCCAACATTATATACGGGAAAATTCAAGCCATTTATAGCCAATATTATATACGAGAAAATTCGAGCCATTTATAGCCAATATTATATACGAGAAAATTCAAGCCATTTATAGCCAACATTATGTACGAGAAAATTCAAGCCATTTATAGCCAACATTATATACGAGAAAATTCAAGCCATTTATAGCCAACATTATATACGAGAAAATTCTAGCCATTTATAGCCAACATTATATACGAGAAAATTCAAGCCATTTATAGCCAACATTAGTATATACGAGAAAATTCTAGCCATTTATAGCCAACATTATATATACGAGAAAATTCAAGCCATTTATAGCCAACATTATATAAGAGAAAATTCAAGCCATTTATAGCCAACATTATATGCGAAAAATTTCAAGCCATTTATAGCCAACATTTTTTTATATACACGAAAATTCAAGCCATTTATAGCCAACATTATATATACGAGAAAATTCAAGCCATTTATAGCCAATATTATATACGAGAAAATTCAAGCCATTTATAGCCAACATTATATACACGAGGAAATTCAAGTCATTTATAGCCAACATTATATACACGAGGAAATTCAAGTCATTTATAGCCAACATTATGTACAAGAAAATTCAAGCCATTTATAGCCAACATTATATACGAGAAATTTCAAGCCATTTATAGCCAACATTATATACGAGAAAATTCTAGCCATTTATAGCCAATATTATATACACGAGGAAATTCAAGTCATTTATAACCAACATTATATACACGAGGAAATTCAAGTCATTTATAGCCAACATTATGTACAAGAAAATTCAAGCCATTTATAGCCAACATTATATACGAGAAATTTCAAGCCATTTATAGCCAACATTATATACGAGAAAATTCTAGCCATTTATAGCCAATATTATATAAGAGAAATTTCAAGCCATTTATAGCCAACATTATATACGAGAAAATTCTAGCCATTTATAGCCAACATTATATAAGAGAAATTTCAAGCCATTTATAGCCAACATTATATACGAGAAAATTCTAACCATTTATAGCCAACATTACATACGAGGAAATTCAAGCCATTTATAGCCAACATTATATACGAGAAATTTCAAGCCATTTATAGCCAACATTATATACACGAGGAAATTCTAGCCATTTATAGCCAACATTATATAAGAAAAATTTCAAGCCATTTATAGCCAACATTATATACGAGAAAATTCTAGCCATTTATAGCCAACATTACATACGAGGAAATTCAAGCCATTTATAGCCAACATTATATACGAGAAATTTCAAGCCATTTATAGCCAACATTATATACACGAGAAAATTCTAGCCATTTATAGCCAACATTATATACGAGAAAATTCTAGCCATTTATAGCCAACATTATATACGGGAAAATTCAAGCCATTTATAGCCAACATTATATACGAGAGAATTCGAGCCATTTATAGCCAATATTATATACGAGAAAATTCAAGCCATTTATAGCCAACATTATATACGAGAAAATTCAAGCCATTTATAGCCAACATTATATACGAGAAATTCAAGCCATTTATAGCCAACATTATATACACGAGAAAATTCAAGCCATTTATAGCCAACATTATATACGAGAAAATTCTAGCCATTTATAGCCAACATTATATACACGAGGAAATTCAAGCCATTTATAGCCAACATTATATACGGGAAAATTCAAGCCATTTATAGCCAACATTAGTATATACGAGAAAATTCAAGCCATTTATAGCCAACATTATATACGAGAAATTTCAAGCCATTTATAGCCAACATTAACAGTCTTCCTTTGTGCATTAATACGTAGAACAAACTCTCTATGTAAAATACTAATACAAATCATAACTTCGTAATCCCATAACGAGAAAATGATAGCCCAAAAAATAGCCGTGTTTATATTATTTTCACTTCAGATTCACACAAATTCCTTGAACCTCTTGAGACCCAGAGCTTAATTTCCATTGTAATTTGGGTACCAATAGACAATTTTTAGTGACTATAAGTAATATTTTATAGCTATGACCTGTTTAGTATGTGTGGCGACTAACAAATTTGGTATATTCCGTTACTTTTCGTAATTTTAGGGCTCGACATCCTAAGATTTTCTATAGCCAAGGAAAGATTTGGGCGTGAAGGGGTTAAAAAATGTTGATAAGTGAGTTTTTGTTTACAGATTTTGCGCTTCGAATTGTGTTGGTAATTATCGCATCTTACCCTGAAGCGTCTTAGAAGGGGAGGGAAGGGAGGGAAGGGAGGGAAGGGAACAATGGAAGAGAGAAAGGAGGAAAGTGTTAAAGGAAGGGGAAAAGAAGGGGAAAAGAAGGGGAAAGAGAAGAGAAGGATGGAAGTATAGAAGGGGAAGAAAGGAGGAAGTGTATCAAATGAAGTGGAAAAGAAACGTCTTAGAAGGGGAAGGGAAGGGAAGGGGAGAAGGGAAGGGAGAAAGGAGGAGTGATAAAGGAAGGGGAAAAGAAGGGGAGGGAAGGGAAGGAAGGAGAGGAAAGGGGGAATGGAAGGAGGGAAGGAAGAAATGGGGAGAAAGTCAAGATGGTAGGAAGGACGAAAGGAGAGAGAGAGAGAGAGAGAGAGAGAGAGAGAGAGAGAGAGAGAGAGAGAGAGAGAGAGAGAGAGAGAGAGAGAGAGAGAGAGAGAGAGAGAGAGAGAGAGAGAGGATGAATAGGAAGTAAACAAAGAAATAGAAGAGTAA
>JACEEZ010003261.1:252500-255000 GCA_016584305.1 Chionoecetes opilio
CTTATAATAATAATAGTTCATACTAGTAGTTCTATCGTTGATCTAGTAGTCCTAATAGTTGATAATAGTAAGTCCTAATAGTTGATAATAGTAGTCCTAGTAATGTTGAAATAATAGTTGTACTAGTATTCTAATCGTTGATACTAGTGTCCTAATCGTTGATAATAGTAGTCCTAATAGTTGATAATAGTAGTCCTAATAGTTGATAATAGTAGTCCTAGTAACTGTTGATAATAATAATAGTTGATACTAGTAGTTCTAATCGTTGATACTAGTAGTCCTAATAGTTGATAATAGTAGTCCTAATAGTTGACAATAGTAGTCCTAATAGTTGATAATAGTAGTCCTAATAGTTGACAATAGTAGTCCTAATAGTTGATAATAGTAGTCCTAATAGTTGATAATAGTAGTCCTAGTAACTGTTGATAATAATAATTGATACTAGTAGTCCTAATAGTTGATAATAGTAGTCCTAGTAACTGTTGATAATAATAATAATTGATACTAGTAGTCCTAATAGTTGATAATAGTAGTCCTAATAGTTGATACTAGTAGTCCTAATAGTTGATAATTATAGTAGTCCTAGTAACTGTTGATAATAATAATAGTTGATACTAGTAGTCCTAATAGTTGATAATAGTAGTCCTAATAGTTGATAATAGTCCTAGTAACTGTTGATAATAATAATTGATATCTATAGTCCTAATAGTCTGATACTAGTAGTCCTAATAGTTGATAATAGTAGTCCTAGTAACTGTGATAATAATATAATTGATACTAGTATCGTCATAGTTTGATTAATAGTAGTCCTAATAGTTGATAATAGTGTCCTAGTAACTGTTGATATATTAATAGTTGATACTAGTATCCTAATAGTTGATAATCAGTAGTCCTAATAGTTGATAATCGTAGTCCTAGTAACTGTGATAATAATAATAGTTGAAATAGTGGGTCTAATATTTGATAATAGTAGTCCTAGTAACGTTGATAATAATTATAGTTGATAATAGTAGTCCTAATATTGATAAAGGTATCTAAAGTAAACTGTTATAACTAAATAGTTGATACTAGTAGTCCTAATAGTTGATAATAGTAGTCCTAGTAACTGTTGATAATAATAATATTGATACTAGTAGTCCTAATAGTTGATAATAGTAGTCCTAGTAACTGTTGATAATAATAATTGATACTAGTAGTCCTAATAGTTGATAATAGTAGTCCTAATAGTTGATAATAGTAGTCCTAGTAACTGTTGATAATAATAATAGTTGATACTAGTAGTCCTAATAGTTGATAATAGTAGTCCTAGTAACTGTTGATAATAATAATAGTTGATAATAGTAGTCCTAATAGTTGATAATAGTAATCCTACGTTGATACTAGTAGTCCTAATAGTTGATAATAATAATAGTTGATACTAGTAATATCAACGTTAAAAAAAGTTAACCACACCAACAACAAAAAGTGATATTGAAGTCAAATAAAAAAACAAGAAAATATTACGATTGTCAGCCTGAAATTTGACTTTAAAATTTTCTGATAAATTTTCCTACGCGACATTAGGTAGAAAATATTTAGCTAGATTTTAGATATTTATAGAAATGAATGAATGCAATATCTAGCTTTATTTTTTCACATGGAGGGAAGAAAGGGAAGAAGAGGAAGAAGAGGAAGAGGAAGAAGAGGAAGAGGATGAAGAAGAGGAAGAAGAGGAGGAAGAGGAATAAGGAGGAGGAAGAAGAATAAGAGGAGGAAGAAGAGGAAGGAGGAAGAGGAAGAAGGAAGAGGAAGGAGGAAGAGAAGAGGAAGAAGAAGAGGAGGAAGAGGAAGAAGAGGAAGAAGAGGAGGAAGAAGAGGAAGGAGGAAGAGGAAGAGGAAGAAGAGGAGGAAAAAGATGGCTGTAAAATTCTATACAAGACAGAATCCAATAAAACATTTCTTCTTCAACTTTTAATTATATTTTCCCGCCATGAAAATTCCCGCACACACACACACGTGCCCTTGGAATGGACAGAAAACAAACACTGGGAATTTCCGGAATACGGTTTGTTACCCCAATTGTATACCCAAAAAAAAAAAAAAAAAAAAAAAAAAAAAATAATAATAATAATAATAATAATAATAATAATAACAATAATAATAATAATAATAATAATAATAATAATAATAATAATAATAATAATAAAAAAATAAAAAATAATAATAAAAAAAAAAAAGAGGGTAGGATAGAAGTCACTTTAAACCACAAAGCCGTTTTTTTTCCTCTTCTCGCCCTGAATTCTGCATGCAAGGTATATCTATCTATCCCATATTTAACTATTCTATACTCCCTATCCTAAGTATAGAAGTCCCATTTTATTGATTGAAATTTATGTAACTTCAAAACTACAAGGCAATTATATTTTTCTCGCTCTGAGTTATGAATGTCAGTTATATTTATCTCTCATATATATTTATTTTATTCTCCTAAGTACCATTAATTGCTTCTATTCAATAATTA
>JACEEZ010003261.1:265000-280000 GCA_016584305.1 Chionoecetes opilio
CTACTACCACCACTACTACCACCACCACATCTATCTCACAACTCCTTCACCTCACAAACACACATTTCTACTTTCCTATTCTTTCTCCCACAATTAACTGATCTTTCCATTCAACTTTCCTTTCCCTTTCCAAACAACCATCTTCTCTTCTCTCTCTTCTCTGCTCTTCTTCTCTCTTCTATACTATTTACTTGTTCCTAGTGTTTTATCCTTATTATTTCTAGTTTTCTTCTATTTTCACTATTTTCCTATTCAACTCATCTCTTTCTCTCTCTCTCTCTCTCACCCTCAGCCCGCCATAAGAACAGCATGCGGTCTACAATCTCATAATGCCACTGATAAAACCTCAACCTGTCAACCCTGATTCTATGACATACAGGCCCCCTCACCTCAGCCCCCTTAAAAACAGCCTTGCGCCCTTACCTAACTCACTAATCCAACAAGACCTAAAACCTCTAAAACCTTACCCAACCTCAACTGATCTAATAACCCTTGAACAAGCACCTAACCTCAAACCGGACCTTAAAACAACCTTTTAAACCTTCCCTTCCTACCCTAACCTCACTAAACCTCAAAACAGACCTTAAAACACCCCTTATAACCTTCCCTTATAACTCTAACCTCCCCTAACCTCAACGTTACCTTACAATAACCCTATATACCTACCCTTATTACCCTAACCTCAAAACAGACCTTAAAACACCCCTTATAACCTTCCCTTATAACCCTAACCTCACCTAACCTCAACCAGACCTTCCAACCCTAAAAAAAACTTCATTCCTACTCCAACCTAAAACCAGAACCATAAGAACATAAGAAATTTAGGAAGCTACAAGAGGCTGTGAGACCTACACGTGGTAGTTCCTGTTACTTAACACTATCTACATCCACCTTTCATCCCCATCCATAAAATTATCCAGCCTCCTTTTAAAGCTCCCTATTGACTTCGCACTAACTACCCCATGACTGAGTCCATTTTAATCATTTACCACCCTATTTGTGGAACCAGTTTTTCCCTATTTCCTTTTTTAAATCTACGCTTTTCTAGTTTAATCTTGCAACGATTTGAAAACCACCTACGACTTCTACCTAACATTTACCTTATTTCCCTTCATTATTAACTTCACCTAACCAAACCTGACACCAACAACCCTTTAATTAAAACCATCTGCGACTTCTAACCTAGCATAAAACTATATTTCCCACAACGCACACAATGTTACTAGCTAAACACGCGGGCCACCCACACCAGGAGAGCGTCGTCAAAACATACACATCTTCACTTTGGTATGGTCCCTATTATGCTTCAAGGGCGGACAGTACGGGACTAGGGATGGTCTGTGTGGCGGTACTATAATGTAAACAAACACAATACCCCTGCCTGCCAAAACATACCGTCTCCACCTTAGTACGGTCGCGGTTACTGTTATGCTTCAAGGGCGGACAGTACGGGGCTAGGGATGGTCTGTGTGGCGCTTGTAGAATGTAAACAAACGCGATAGCCCTGCCTGCTCCCGTGTAGAGGCAGGAATTAGCGCATGAAGATTATTAACTATGATGTTTGAGGAGACGAGGAGGCATACAAAGGAATACAAAGGAAACACAAACAGCAACATACCATTAGGTCCTTATGTCATTGAGGAGGAGGAGGAAGAGAGAATAGCTGGATAAACAAGAGGTATATACATGGAGAAATGATGAAGAGGAGAAAGATTTAGATGAGAAAAAAACGAATGGAAGAGAAGAGACAAGGAGAACGAAGAAGAATAAGGAGAAAGATGATGAAAGAGTAAAGATAATATACGTGAATTCTTTCTTTTTTCTTCTTTCTATTAAATTTTGACATCAGTTTTTTCCATGATATTTTTTGTGGTTAGAAGGCCGTTGATACGCTTCCAACTATCTTTATCCCTAGCCTAAACTTTTTCAATGGCCAACGATGCTCTTCAACACATTGCCTCCCATGTCAATATAATTAATGAGAATGAATGGTAATGAAGAACATGAGAAAGAGAATAACATTAATAATAGGAGTAGGAGAAAGAGGAAGAGGAGGAGGACGAAAAAGAAAGGTCAGATAACCGAAGAAAAATAAGACTAAAATACGAAATGAAATGACAAAAAATAGAATAACTGGAAAATAACAACAAAGAATAATAGAATAGAAGAATAAATATAAAAATAACAATAACAAAAAATCTATATAGAAAAATTAAGAAAAAAATTAATGACAAAAAAAACTAAATAAGATAAAAATACGAAATAAGATAGGAAAAAAATTAGAATAACTGAAAAATAACAAGAATAATAACAAAGAATAAAAATAACAAAAATAACAAAAAATCTATAAAGAAAAATCAAGGACAAAATTAATAAAAAAATAAATAAAAAAAAAATACGAAATGAAATTAGAAAAAAAATATGAGGAACAAACAAAAATAAAAAAAATAAAAATTAGCGAAAATTAATGAAAAAGATAAAATACATGATGGGAAAAAAAATACATGGGAAAAAAATTACACAGAAAGAAACAAAACTATACCAAGGAAAATTTAGTTACAGAATTAATGAAAAGCAAGAGTAACGAGAAAAGCCTCGAAACAAAGACGGGAAGAGTGCAGAGGTGAAAGAAATCAGGAATTCGCCATTAAACTTTCTAATTGCTGCTTCCTCCCTCATGCATTCCACCTGAACTACCAAGGCAGGGGTGAAGGCTGTGCTACACTGATTAGGGGGGGAGAGGGAGAGGAGAGGGAGGGGGGAGAGGGGGTGGGGAGAGGGGGTGGGGAGAGGGGAGAGGGAGAGAGGAGAGAGAGAGAGAGAGGAGAGAGAGAGAGAGAGAGGAGAGAGAGAGAGAGATGAGAGAGAAGAGAGAGAAGAAGAGAGAGGAGAGGGGGGGAGGAGAGAGAGAGAGAGAGAGAGAGAGAGAGAGAGATACTGAACATTTACTGCCTTAACATATCTTTCTAAACCATCTATATGCTTAATAACTGTTTAAATGATAACAAATAAAAAAAATTATAAGCAAACACTTAAATTAACACAAAAAAGTTATGTACACCTATTTTAAATTCCTTTTTTTTAATCATTTATTATTCATCCCTTCAATTTGTCCCTTAATTTAACTCTTGAACTAAATCCTTTTCTTTCTTTGAGGATTTTTAATGGGTCACTATCGAAAAAAAACCTATTATATACCCCTTCAATACCTTCATCCTCCTCTTCTTCCTCCTCAATACCACCACCACCACCACCACCTCCTCCTCCTCCTCCACCTCCTCCTCCTCCTCCTCCCTCTTCTTTCCTCCTCTCCCTCAATACCCCCTCCTCCTCCTCCTCCGCCTCCATACCCCTTCTTCTCCTCTTCTCTCCTCCTCTCCCTCAATACCCCCTCCTCCTCCTCCTCCGCCTCCATACCCCTTCTCTCCTCTTCTCTCCTCCTCCTCCTCTCCCTCAATACCCCTTCCTCCTCCTCTCCCTCAATACCTCCTCCTCCTCCTCTCCCTCAAAACCCCCTCTTCCTCCTCCTCCTCCCCCTTCCTCCTTCTCCTTCAATTCCTCCTCCCCCTTCTTCTCCTACATACCCCTTCTTCTCAATACCCCTTCGTCCTCCTCCTCCTCCTCCTCCTCCTCCTCCTCCTCCTCCTCCCCCTCCTCTCCACCCCTTCCTCCTCCTCCCCCTCCTCCTCGAGCCTTTCTTCTCTCGGCAATGTGTGCTCGAATCCAAAGTGGGGCGCTAAAGACGATCTAATTCCCTTTAATGTTCCTGAACCGAGGAAAGAAGAGGCTTGAGGGCGCAGGCAGGGAACCGCGAGGCCCAGAGTTGCAGGAGAGAGAGGAGGATGATAAGAGGGATGGAAGGAGAGAGGGAAAGAAGGAGGGAAGGAGAGAGAGGAGGGAAGGTTGGTAAGGAGGGAAGGATGGTAAGAGGGAAGGAGAGAGGGAAGGAGAGAGAGAGAGGGAGGGAAAGAAGGAGAGGAAGGAATGGGAAGGAGATGAAAGGAAAGGAGAGGAGAGAGGGAAGGAGAGAGGGAGGGAAGGAGGGTAAGAGGGAAGGACTGGAAGGAGAGAATGGTAAGAGAGAAGGAGAGAAAGGAAAGGAGAGGGAGGAAGGAGTGGGAGGGAAGGAGGGTAAGAGAGGGAAGAGAGAGAGGGAAGAGAGGAGAGGAAGGAGGGAAGGAGAGGGAGGGAAGGAGAGAGAGAGGAAGGGAGAGAAGGAGAGGAAGGGAGAGAAGGAGAGGAAGGGAGAGAAGGAGAGGAAAGATGAGTGGGAGGAAAAGATGAAAAGCACAGGATAGCTTTCATCTCCTTGCATCATTAATGGCTTCCTTGAATAATAATAATAATAATGAATAATGATAATAGTAATGAATGATAATGATAATGATAATGATAATGATAATAATAATGATAATAATAATAATAATGATAATAATAATGATAATAATAATAATGATAATGATAATCTAACAAGTAATATCATCGAATCTGACCCTCATATTAAAGTCATTACAATCATTATCATAATTATTAGTAAAATCATCATTAATATAATTCTATAATATTAATATTGATTAATATAATAATTATTGACCTGTATGGTTCTGTAATTGACGTGTGTATGTATTTCATATATATATTTAGTGTTATTCCCATGGGTTGCATAGGGTGAATAGGTCAAAATAGGGTCAAGCATTGTAGTCATCAGAAAACTGACGCCTGATTCGTGTTCAGCATGACGCAAAGTCGCCAGGAACTATTGTCATGAGAATCGGAGGGGCAAAAAATTTCGGCAAATTTTGCAGGTGTCCCCTTGTGTTTTTCGGGATTTTAATCATAATTGGGTTTTTTTTAAATATCTCAAAAACTATAAGGAATAAAAAAAATGGTATAGAATAATAAAGATTGAGCAGGCAAAGGACCTGCCTTGCAAGCTATAGCAATATAATGTTATAAATGTAAGTAACTGAGAAAATGTCAATCTTTTAGTTTTTATAATTTTTTTCCTAAAATATCAGTTTTCTCAAGAAATATATTAGATAATGGAATACTGATTACACCACAGGATGCATTAGCTAGCATAACTACTTTGTATTCATGCATTTCTAATCAAGGAGTAATAGTTACGCAGTAAAGTGGCAAAATGTGTTCGCCAACGATCGCAGTCAAGATTTTGCGGCGCTCCTCGGGACGGAAAAATATTTGTCACAACTGCGTGAAAATTGTCACACAAAAAGTGTTTGCCATTCAATTTGCTGATAAATACATGCTTCAGAGGCTTGTCTGTCTGATCAACTGTTCCAAAATTATTATTAATATTACTATTATTATTATTATTTTTTTTTTATTTATTTGGCCCACACGAGAAAGAAATCCCTATGTACCAAAGGGTTTTAGAACACATTAAAACCAGCATGAACTAAATCCCCTGGTAAGGGCGAGGGTTCGAATCCCGCATCTTGCATTATTTTGTAACCATATTTTTTCTTCTAATCCCCACGCCCGCATACACGCCCACCACACACCCTATTATTATCATTATTATTATTACTATCATTATTATTATATTCAGCGCCTGGTTGAGTTAATTAATCCCTATACAAAATTTCACCTTATTGGCCAAAGCGTGTGGATGTGAATAACAAACACACACACACACACACACACTTCAATGTATATATATAGATAGCTCAACCGATGCAAGGATTAAAGTAATAAATATATAGATAAACTTTTGAGCCGAAGTCGAGACCAACAAGATACGAACACGCTATGACGTCACGAACATAAACAAACGACCGCCCTTGTTGATATCAGAGAGGGAGAGAGAGAGAGAGAGAGAGAGAGAGAGAGAGAGAGAGAGAGAGAGAAGGAGAGAGAGAGAGAGAGAAGCAGCGGTTTTCAGTGCATATTCTCTCTCTCTCTCTCTCTCTCTCTCTCTCTCTCTCTCTCTCTCTCTCTCTCTCTCTCTCTCTCTCTCTCCTCTCTCTCCCATAATGCCTCACGGCTTATATCTTGTTCACACTTCAGTCGGGATTTTTAAGTTAGCGAGTGTTCTCCCAAACGCCAAATATATTTTCTCACCAAAGTAGTTCAGACCGTGAGACCCAGACAGACCGAGGAGGAGGAGGAGGAGGAGGAGAGGAAGAGGAGGAGGAGGAGGAGGAGGAGGAGGAGGAGGAGGAGGAGGAGGGAAGAGGAGGAGGAGGAGGAGGAGGAGAGGAAGAGGAGGAGAGGAAGAGGAGGAGATGAAAGGTTGGTTTAAAAAGACTAAGATAATAATTGATGCGCGGTGAGAGAGAGAGAGAGAGAGAGAGAGAGAGAGAGAGAGAGAGAGAGAGAGAGAGAGAGAGAGAGAGAGAGAGAGAGAGAGAGAGAGAGAGAGAGAGAGAGAGAGAGAGAATATTCAGATTCAGAGGGTGAGAGAAAGAGCGAGATAGAGAAGAGTCTACCTGGAATAATGTGGGGGTGACAATTTTTTTACTTTTTCCACATTTCCACGAGAAAAAATATATTATTTTTTTATCGAAATCTTAAAAAAATTCCCAGATCTTTCCTTTGCTCTATAAAATCTTTGTTAGCCATAAAATTACGAAAAGTAACTAAATATACCAAATTACCTAGTGACAAGAATACTAAGGTTATATCTATCAAATATTGCTTATATCTATTCAAATCGTCTAATGGTAGGTAGTCAAATTACAATGGAAATTACGTTCTGGATCTCAAGTAGTTAAAGGTAGTTAGGCTTGTAAGTAAGGTAAAATTAGGAAGTATGTAAGGTAAATAAGGTAGTAAGTAAGGTAATTAGGTAGTAAGGGTAGTTGTGGTAAGGGTAGTTAGTAAAGGTAGTTAAGGGTAGTAAAGTAGTTCTGGGTCTCAAGTAGTTAAGGGTAGTCAGGTAAGGTAAAATCAGTAAGCATGTAAGGTAAATAAGGTAGTAAGTAAGGTAATTAGGTAGTAAGGGTAGTTGGTAAAGGTAGTTAAGGGTAAAGTAGTTCTGGGTCTCAAGTAGTTAAGGGTAGTTAGGTAAGGTAAAATCAGTAAGCATGTAAGGTAAATAAGGTAGTAAGTAAGGTAATTAGGTAGTAAGGGTAGTTAGTAAAGGTAGTTAAGGGTAGTAAAGTAAAGTAGTTCTGGGTTACAAGTAGTTAAGGCGAAACAGCTTACTCTTTGGTCGCTCAGTTTTACATTTAATTGTATTTTTTATCGTGATCAAAGTCGCCAGGGGAGTTGTATCGACCAATCAGCGAGCACCTTTGCCTTGGTTCCCCGTCATCAGCCAATCACAGACCCGGAAAAAACCTCAGACATTGGGTGGAAATATTTAGTCTTTCGTATATATCATGTTTCAACTTATTTCTTCCTATCTCTAGTTTCTAACATTTATTTGCTATTATTACTATCCTATTTTTGGGTTATTAATATTCCCTCGTATTTCCTATTATTTTTGCTATTCTAATTTTCGTATTTTTTGGATTAATCGCATTTTCGAATTTTTTTTTTTTTTTTTTTTTTTTTTTTTTCATCTGGTGTTATATTTTTCATTTTAATTTTATTCGTATTTATTTGATGTTTTTTTATTGCTTATATTTTTATTTTCTATTAGAAGTTGTGTTTTTTATTGTGTTGTTGTTTATAAGTTTTTTTCTTTCTTTCTTTCTTTCTCAGCTTTTAATTTATTTTATATGCAGGTTTACGATACTCTCTCTCTCTCTCTCTCTCTCTCTCTCTCTCTCTCTCTCTCTCTCTCGTTCTCTCTCTGGATTCATGCGTAAGTCTTTGATGAGGAGAATAAATCTAAGTTACGGCGAGCTGTGGAGAGAGAGAGAGAGAGAGAGAGAGAGAGAGAGAGAGAGAGAGAGAGAGAGAGAGAGAGAGAGAGAGAGAGAAGAGAGAGAAAGAGAAAGGAGAGAAAGGAAAGAAGGAAAGAAAGAGAGGAAAGAGGAAAGAGGAGGAGAGGAGAGAGAGAGAGAGAAGAGAGAGAGAGAGAGAGAGAGAGAGAGAGAGAGAGAGAGAGAGAGAGAGAGAGACTTGATTAGACGGAAAAAGATAAAAGAAAATAAATAGAGAAGAATAGAAGCAATAAAAAACATAATAAAAACAAGAACAAAGGAAGACGATGAAGGAGACAATAAAGAATGGAGGAGATGGATGAAGAGGAGGAGGAGGAGGAGGAGGAGGAGGAGGAGGAGGAGGAGGAGGAGGAGGAGGAGAGGAGGAGGAGGAGGAGGGGAGGAGGAGGAGAGAAGGAGGCCAAAGGGCACGGAGCCAAGGAACCAAAGAAAAGGAGGAAGAGGAGGAAGAGGAAGAAAAGAAGACCAGAAGGGCAGAAGGCCAAGTAACCAAAAGGAAGGAGGAGGAGGAGAGGAGGGGAGGAGGAGGAGGAGGAGGAGGAGGAGGAGGAGGAAGGAGGAGGATCATAGTAAGAAGGCCAAGTAGGACACAGCCAAGGAAGAGGAAAGAGGAGGACACAAATCTTGCAAAGGCCAATACCAGAAGTACCCAAAGACCACCTGCTTCTCCTGGTCAATGAAGGAATGAAGGAAGAATAGGATAGGATAGGATAGGATAGGATAGGAAGGAAAGAAGGAAGTTAGGATAGGAGGAAGGAAGGAAGGAAGGAAGGAAGGATGGAAGGATGGAAGGAAAGAAGGATGGAAGGAAGGATAGGAAGGAAGGAAGGGAGGAAGGATAGGAAGGAAAGATGGGAAGGAAGGAAGGAAGGAAGGAAGGAAGGGAAGGAAGGAAGGAAGGAAGAAGGAAGGATAGGAAGGAAGGAAGGAAGGAAGGAAGGAAGGAAGGAAGGAAGGAAGGAAGGAAACAGAGGGAAGGAGGAAGGAAGGAAAAGAGGGAAGGATAGGAAAGTAGATTAAAATAAATAATGCTAAAAATTGTTGTTGATAGAGAAAAAGTAAAGGATAAGGAGGGGAAGGAAAGAAGGATAGAAAGGAAGGAAGGAAGGAAGGAAGGAAGGAAGGAAAGGAGGAAGGAAGGAAAGGAGGAAGGAAGGAAAAAAAGGGAAGGATAGAAAAGTAGATGAAACTAAATAATGCTAAAAAGTTGTTGATGGAGAAAAAGTGAAGGAATATAAGGAAGGAGGGAATGAAGGAAAGGATAGGAAGGAAGGAAGGAAGGAAGGAAGGAAGGAAAGATACGAAGGAAGGTAGGAAGTTAGACTTAGAAGGAAGGAACAATGGAGGAAGAAGGAAGGATAGAAGGAGAAGGAAGGAAGGAAGGAAGGAAGGAAGGAAGGAAGGAAGGATAGGATAGGATAGGAAAGTAAAGGGATGATATATTGCTAGAAATTGTAGTATATGATGAAGGATATAATGAAGGAATATAATGAAGGAATATAATGAAGGAAGGAATTAAGGAAGGACTAAGAAATATAAAATGAATTTTTTTTTTATCAAATGAAAGAGGAGAGAGAGAGGAGAGAGAGAGAGGAGAGAGAGGAGAGAGAGAGAGAGAGAGAGAGAGAGAGAGAGAGAGAGAGAGAGAGAGAGAGAGAGAGAGAGAGGCATTTCACACAGAAGCATTAAACAATTACTCTAAAGTCTAAAGCTTTCATAATTCCTCTTGCGTGTAAAAAAAGGAAGAAAAGGAAGGAAGATATGAAGGAAGGAGGAGGAGGAGGAGGAGGAGGAGGGAGGAGGGGAGGAGGGAGGAGGGAGGAGGGGGAGGAGGGAGGGGGGGGGGGAGGAGGAGGAGGGGGGGAGGAGGGAGGAGGAGGGGGAGGAGGAGGAGGAGCTTAAAACAATTCCCATCTACATAATTTGTCTCTCTCAAGTCTTCTCTTAGTTTCCCTTTCCTCCTCCCTCCCCCTCCTCCTCCTCTCCTCCTCCCCTCTCCTCCTCCTCCTCCTCCTCTCCCTCTCTCCTACTTCTCACCTCGCCTTTATACATCATCTGGGAGTGCATTGTTTCCCTAGGGGCATTATGTCTAAATATATACAATTTCCTAATGTGCCTCTCTCTCTCTCTCTCTCTCTCTCTCTCTCTCTCTCTCTCTCTCTCTCTCTCTCTCTCATACACCTTTCTCTCATCCCTCCAGTTTATTTATTTTTATTATTATTATTATCATTATTATTATTAGTTGCGTAAATCTTCATATAAATGGTTAACTTATAGTCTTTTGTTCTTCTCTGCTTTATCCATTACTTGTATCTCCTTATTCTCTCTCTCTCTTCTCTCTCTCTCTCTCTCTCTCTCTCTCTCTCTCTCTCATCTTAATCCCTCTTTTCTCATTGTCCACTTCAACTTTCTCTCTCGTGTGAAATTTCGTTCTAATATCTTAAATGTACTGGGGGGGGGTGGGGGTGGTGGGTGTTTTTTCTGTGGGCACTTTTGGGGAGCGTTATTGCATCATGTGGTGGGTTTGGGGTCTGTGGGGGTGATGGTTTAGGGTGTGGGGGTGGTTAATTGTGGACTGTGATTGGAGTCTCGTGTGTGTGTGTGTGGGGGGGTGTGGGGGTGGGGTGGGGGGTGGTGGGGGGTGTGGGTGGGTGGGGTGTGGGTGGGTGGGGTGTGGGTGTGGTGTGGGTGTGGTGTGGGTGTGTGGTGTGGTGGGTGTGTGTGGGTGGGTGTGTGTGTGTGTGGGTGTGTGGTGTGTGGTGTGTGGGTGTGGGGGGTTGATTTTCTCTATATTTTAATCGTATTTTAATAAATGTTATGAACGTTACTAGAGATTTTTCATGTATTAAAGTGTTTTTCAATATATTTCTTAAGGTTTTTTGATAAGTTAATGTATTGAATATATTTGTATTTTATTTAATTTTAGTAAATTTTAATGAATTTTAATTAATTTTAATGAATTTATGTATTTTGATGAATTTTAATGTATTTTAATTAATTGTAATGTATTTTAATTAATTTTAATTAATTTTAATTAATTTTAATGAATTTTAATGAATTTTAATTTATTTTAATGTATTTTAATTAATTTTAATGAATTTTAATGTATTTTATTGTATTTTAATTAATTTTAATTAATTTTAATGAATTTTTATTAATTTTAATGTATTTTAATGTATTTTAATGAATTTTATTGTATTTTAATTATTTTAGGGTTTTTTATGTATATTTTTAAAGGAATTTATAAGTATTTAAGTAATTGTATTGGTAAAATTTAGTCCATGAAAATAATTATGGATTTTGGAGTGAACATATGTATAGCTGTAATCACACACACACACACACACACACACACACACACACACACACCACACCTACACACACACACACACACACACCAACACCCACACCCCAACACCCACACACACACACCTACACCCACACCCCTACACCCACACCCCTACACCTACATACACACACCTACACATAACAACATAACACACAAATCCTTTAGGCATATCATCACACGCCCTTTAATCAATCTGGCGTCAATAATTACCTGTCACTGACGCGCTCATGCTGTCACGTCAGTCATGTCATTTTTGTCGCGCGGTTCAACAATGACATGATGACTTTTTATATTTTTTTTTCCTTTCGTTCTTTTTGTTAATTATTCTATGGGAGATTTTTGTTATGTTTCGAGAGGAGCGAAATACATGATAGCGAGTTGATAGCGAGTGAAATGATTGCGAGTTGAGAGTAAAATGATTGCGAGTTAAGATTAAAATGATTGCGAGTGCGAGTTAAATGATTGCGAGTTGCGAGCTGCGAGTGAAATTATTGCGAGTTGAAAGTTGCATGATCGCGAGTTCCGTCCTGCCTATCTTTCAAGCCAATAACTTCTCATATTAAATACACGACAATATAAATTAATGATATATTTAAGAAATATACAGAAATTCATTAATTAGAGAGAGAGAGAGAGAGAGAGAGAGAGAGAGAGAGGAGGAGAGTGGGGAGGGGGAAGTAGGAGAAGGGGGAGGAGGAGGAGAGAGAGTGAGGGGGTGGAGAGAAGGGGGAGAGAGAGAGAGAGGAGAGAGAGAGAGAGAGAGAGAAGAGAGAGAGAGGAGGAGGAGAGGAGAGAGAGAGAGAGAGAATTAGTTCCATTCGATAAACAAATACGTCATTGGAAGAGTATACCTTTTTTCACAATTTTGCAGCTTACAATATAAATCTTCATAATACGTTGTGGAAATTACAGTGAAAAAGATGAATGCTAATTAATAGTGTGTGTGCGTGTGCGTGTGTGCGTGTGGTGAAAAATGGAAAAAAATTGTCTACTCTCACCTCACCCATATCTCTCTCTCTCTCTCTCTCTCTCTCTCTCTCTCTCTCTCTCTCTCTCTCTCTCTCACACAAGTAAATAAAAGAAGTGTTGGGTAAAAAGTCGGAAACAATTTATTCCCAAGAATAAAGTGTATTGGAGAGCGGCCAGAGTGTGTGTGTGGAAATGATGGCTGTGGTGGTGGTGGTCGTGGTTGGTGGTAGTGGTGGTTGGTGGGTGGTGGTGGTCGTGGTTGGTGGTCGTGGTTGGTGGTAGTGGTGGGTGGGTAGTGGTGTTGTTGTGGTGGTGGTGTGGTTTGGTAGTGGTGTGTGTGTGGTGTGTTGTGTGGTGGTGGTGGTGGTGGTGGTTGGTGGTGGTGGTGGTGGTGGTGGTGGTGGTGGTGGTTGGTGTTGTGGGGTTGGGTGGTGGTTGGTGGTGGGTGGTGGTGGTGGTGGTGGTGGTGGGTGGTGGTGGTAGGGGGTGGGTGGTGGTGTAGTGGGGTGGTGGGTGGGGGTGGTAGTAGGTGGGTGGTGGTAGGTGGGTGGTGGTGGTGGGTGGTGGTTGGTGGGTGGTGGGTGGTGGTTGGTGGGTGGTAGTTGTTGTGGTGGTAGGTGGTAGTGGTTGTGGTGGTAGGTGGTAGTGGTTGTGGTGGTAGTGGAGTGGTTGTGGTAGTAGTGGTTGTAGTATATAAAATAGTGATGGTTTATGGTAGTGGTGGGTTATAGTAATGGTAGTAATGGTAGTTTCTTCATATATAAAAAATTTAATACTGTCAAAACGTATAATAAATTCGTATTTCTGAGTAGCAACCACTGTAGGGAAAAAAGTAGTAGTGGTAGTATTAGTGATAGTGGTAGTAGTATTGGTAGGAAAAATAGTTGTAATAGTAGAAGTGATAATGGTAGGAGGAAAAATAGTAGTAGTAGTTCAAAATAGTAGTGATAGTAGTGATAGTAGTAGTAGTAGTAGTAGTAGTAGTAGGAAAAATAGTAGTAGTAGTAATTCAAAATAGTAGTAGTTCATGATAGTAGTATAGTAGTAGTAGTAGTAGTAAAAATAGTATTGATAGTATAGTAGTAGGAAAAATAGTAGTAGTTCAAGATAGTAGTAGTAGTTCAAAATAGTAGTAGTTCAAGCTAGTAGTAAAAATAGTAGTGATTGTAGTAGTAGTAGGAAAAATAGTAGTAGCAATTCAAAATAGTAGTAGTTCAAAGTAGTAGTAGTAAAAATAGTCTTGATAGTAGTAGTAGGAAAAATAGTAGCAGTAATTCAAAATAGTAGTTCAAAATAGTAGTAAAAATAGTATTGATAGTAGTGGTAGGAAATATAGTAGTAGTAGTGATGGTAGTAGTAGTGATGGTAGCAGTAACTCTTCCTCCTTTAACCACAGGATATTTTTACATAGATGAATAACGATAAGCGACGAGTGGGTAGCAGGAGGAGGAGGAGGAGGAGGAGGAGGAAAGGGGGAAGGGAGGAGGAGGAGGAGGAGGAGGAGGAGGAGGAGGAGGAGGGTAAAGGGGAAAATGAAAGAGAGGGAAAGTGAGGAAGAGGAGAAGGAAGGAGCTAAAAGGAGGAGGAGGAGGAGGAAATATGAAAGAGGAAATTTATGAAGGGGGAAAAACGAAAGAAAATACAAGAGGAAGCAAAGGAGGAAGAGGAAGAAGAGGAAGAGGAAGAAGAGGAAGAGGAGGAATATGAGGAACAGGAATAGGAGGAAGAAGAATAGGAGGAAGAAGAATAGGAGGAAAAGGAAGAGGAGGAAGAAGAATAGGAGGAAAAGGAAAAGGAAGAGGAAGAGGAAGAGGAAGAGGAAGAGGAAGAGGAAGAGGAAGAGATAGAGGAGGAAGAGGAGGGGGAAGAAGAGGAGGAAGAGGAAGGGGAAGAGAAGGAGGAAGAAGAGGAAGAAGAGGAAGAGGAGGAAGAGGAAGAGGAGGAAGAGGGATGACTTCTCCTATATCCTCATTCATCACTGTATAATGAGAGTAATGGTGAACCAGGGACGACATTCTCTCTCTCTCTCTCTCTCTCTCTCTCTCTCTCTCTCTCTCTCTCTCTCTCTCGTGCTGGGATTTTTTTTTTTTTTTTATATATCAAAGGACTGGCCAAGGTAGAGAAAGAGAATGATTTATTAACTAAGTATTTTCTTCCTTACCTTATTCCCTTTTCTAATCATCATTTATTCCTATTATTCTTATTTATTCTTTTATTTTATCCTCTCTAATTCTTTCCTTCCACCCATCTCTTCTTCCTACTTCCTTCTTCTTCTTCCTTCCTTCCTTTCTTCCTTCCTTCCTTCCTTCCTTCTTCTTCCTTCCTTTCTTTCTTCCTTCCTTCCTTCCTTCTTCCTTCCTTCCTTCTTCCTCTTCTCCTTGCTGCAGTATTTCTAGTCCAGTCTTCCATATATTTCTTCCTCTTTCCTGTAATGTTTCCTAAAGTTTCCCTGTTTGTCAGTCGGTTCTTTACCCTTCCTTACCCTTCTTCCTTCTTCTCCCTCTTTCCTTCTTTACCACTCCTTCCTTCCTTCCTTCCCCTCTTTCCCTCATTCCATCTTCCCCTTTTCCCTCCTCCCCCTCCTTCCCTCTTTCCTCTTTCCACCTCCTTCCGTCTTCCCACTTCCCTCCTTCCATCTCCCCTCATTCCCCTCTTCCATACCTCCTTCTTCTTTCCCCCTCCTTATCTCTTCCCTCCTTCCTCTTTTTTTTCCCCTCCTTTCCTTCCCTCTCCCCTCCCTTCCTCATTCCAACCATCCATCTTTCCCTCCTTCCCCACTTCCCTTCCCTCTTCCCCTCCAACCTTCCATCTCCCTCTTCTTCCTTC
>JACEEZ010003261.1:285000-290000 GCA_016584305.1 Chionoecetes opilio
TACTACTACTACTATTTCTCTTACTACTACTCTTACTACTACTACTACTACTACTACTATTCTTACTTCCTATTACTGCCCCCGTTACTAATACCACTACTACTACTACTACTACTACCACCACTATTACTACTACTACTACCACCACCACCACCACTACCACTACTACTACTACTACTAATCTTACTACTACTAATCTTACTACTACTAATCTTACTACTACTACTACTACTACTACTACTTCTTTTGATGGAGGATTTGAGGAACGAGAAAGGAAAACAGAGGTACTACTACTACTACTACTACAACTACAACTACTACTACAACTACTACTACAACTACTACTACAACTACTACTACAACTACTACTACAACTACTACTACAACTACTACTACAACTACTACTACAACTACTACTACAACTACTACTACAACAACTACTACAACTACTACAACTACAACTACTACTACAATAACTACTACTACTACTATTTCTTCTATTGATGGAGTATTGGAAGAAGGAAAGTAAGTAGCATAAGGAAGGCAAGTATATTTAAGAGTAAGTTAGTTTTATTTAGTAGATTTAAGTCATATAAGGTAAAGAAGAATTGGAATGTAAGGGAATTGTCCTCAAAAGTATATTTATGAGAAAATCAGTTTTGAACAGAATTATGAGAATCTGATATTTATAGGTTATTGGAGAGAGAGAGAGAGAGAGAGAGAGAGAGAGAGAGAGAGAGAGAGAGAGAGAGGGAGAGGAGAGGAGAGAGAGAGAGAGGGAGAGAGATCCTTGGTTCTGCCTCTTAACTCTCGACACTTGGTGATCTGATTGACTAGATTGCTCTCTCTCTCTCTCTATTGCTCTCTCTTCTCTCTCTATTGCTCTCCTCTTCGTCATCTCTCCAATCGTCTCCTCTCTCTCTCTCATCTTCTCTCTCTCTCTCTCTCTCTCTCTCTCCTAATCACCGCACGAGTCTCTCATCCATCTTCTCTCTCTCTCTCTCTCAAAATTAATGAAAATACATATCAAAATAGCAGAAAATTGAAGACAAAAATCTAGTCAGTAAAATCATTGTAAACATTAATGATAAATCAAAAAATTATCAAAAGACGAATAAAAGATGAAATACTGAATTAAACTTTTTTATTGGCCCAAGGTTGACCAATCACAGAGCGGCAGTAAACACAGGCAGCCAATCACCATCCAGGAAAAGGATGACGCAATTATCGGAGAGTTGTGACGTAACTCAGACAACTCGACGTCACAGATGAAACGTTGTGTGTGTTGTGTGGTGTGTGTGTGTGTGTGTGTGTGTGTGTGTGTGTGTGTGTGTGTGTGTGTGTGTGTGTGTGTGTGTGTGTTGTGTGCCGCGGCGCGTGTGTATCTATCTCTCTCTGTTCTTTCTCTCTTTATGTATGTCTGTCAATGTCCTCTGCCTGTGTATCTATCTATCTCTCTCTGAATATGTCTGTCTGTCTGTTTGTTCTCTCTATTTGTCTGTCTGTCTGTCTGTCTGTCTGTCTGTCTGTCTGTCTGTCTGTCTGTCTATGTCTGTCTGTCTGTCTGTCTATGTCTGTCTGTCTGTCTATGTCTGTCTGTCTGTATGTCTGTCTGTCTGTCTGTCTGTCTGTCTGTCTATGTCTGTCTGTCTGTCTATGTCTGTCTGTCTGTCTGTCTGTCTGTCTATCTGTCTATCTAGTCCTCTATCTCTCCTCCTCTCTCTCTCTCTCGTCTCTCTCTCTCTCCTCTCTCTCTCTCTCTCTCTCTCTCTCTCTCTCTCTCTCTCTCTCTCTCGCTCGCAATGAAAGGAAGGGCAATGTATGGTGCAGAGATAAGGGAGAGATATTTGCATAGAGCAGCACTTCTCTTCTTCAAATGTCATGTCGCCGTAGAGAAGACATTACCTTCGTGAATATTAATGTAGAGAGGAAAGGGTGGTGCTGATTTACTCTCTCTCTCTCTCTCTCTCGCAGCTCTCTCTCTCTCTCTCTCTGATAATGTTCCTCGGCTCTCTCTCTCCTCGATAATGCTACCGCGCTCGCTCGTCCTTTCTACTCGCTCTCCTCTACTCTTCTCTCTCTCTCTCTGTGTCATTTTATTCATGTCGATCATATCAAGCCATTGCTTTTGCACTTGTAATTTAACCAGGGGGGGGGGGAGGACGAGGAGAGAGAGAGAGGAGAGAAGCGAGAGAGAGAGAGAGAGAGAGAGAGAGAGAGAGAGAGTTACATGAAGCAGAAGATAGGAATAAATATGGTAGCAGATAAAAAAAAATAAAGAAAGGAGATGAAAGAAAAATAGAATAAAAATATATTTAAGAGAATAAAAGATGTTGACTCAGATGAACTCCATCAGCATAGGAGCCTAATACAGTATTAAACTATGTAGAGGAATAAAGATAGAGACAACGAACAGACGCAAATTAAAGGAGAGAGAGAGAGAAGAGAGAGAGAGTAGAGAGAGAGAGGAGAGTAGAGAGAGAGAGAGGAGAGAGAGAATACAAGAAAGACTGTTTGACATACTCGCTATTTTTTAAGAACTTTCTGATTTCACGGAAGGAGAAACGCTTTGAATTATTAGTGTGTTTGTGTGGGTGCGTGTGTGTGTGTGTGCGCGTGTGCGTGTGTGTGTGTGTTTGTGTGTGTGCGGTGTGTGTGCGTGTGTGTGTGCGTGTGTGTGCGTGTGTTCGTGTGTGTGTGGGTGGTGGGTGGGTGGTGGTTGGGGTGGGTGGGTGGGTGGGTGGGTGGGTGGTGGGTGGGTGGGTTGGGTGTGTTGGGTGGTGTGTGGGGTGGGGGGTGGGTTGGTGGTGGGTGGGGTGGGTTTTCTAAAAATAACATAATAAAAAAATCCTCATAACAATAATAACAGCAAAATTAATAACGATAATAATATTAATAACAATAAAAATAGCAGTAATAATAATACTGCTAACTAAAACAAAGCAATATCCAACAAAATATGAAAAAAAACCTATTCTTTGCTATTCTATTCTATTAAGGACTTAGAATCAAGCGTAAAGAAAAAAGAAAGAAAACAAGAACAAGAATAAGAACAAGAAAAGAACAAGAAAAAGAAAAGAACAAGAATAAGAAAACAAGAAAAAACAAGAAAAACCTCCCTCCTAAGCGACCGTCCCCCAAATCGAGACAAACAGCTCCGTCTTGGCTACAAAATGTCTTCCTTACAACACCAATAACAGCAAGAACAATAATAATAATAATAATAATAATGAAAATAGCAATAATAATGATACTGACAACTTCAAAAACAAAGCAATATGAAAAATAATCACTATTCCTGCCGGGTCATCAATCAATGCATGTGAACTCAGAGGAACTCAGAGGAAGAAAAAAAACGTAATACTAAGAAAAAACACAAGAAAACAGGGAGAGAAAATACACTAAGATACTAAATACTAACGAAAAACACAAGGGAAAAAATCTGCCCTCCTAAGCGACCGTCCCCCAAATCGAGACAAACAGGTCCGTCTATGCTACAAAATTGTCCCCGCGTCAGGATGTGGTCTCGGGCAAGGCACAATGTAAACAAGGCCATGGCTCATCCCGCCCTGGGTATATACTGCATTGCGAGAGAGAGATAGCGAGAGAGATGAGAGAGAGAGAGGAGAGAGAGAGAGTAGAGAGAGAGAAGGAGAGAGAACGAGAGAAGAGAGAAGAGAGGAGGAGAGAGGAGAGAAGAGAGGAGAGAAGAGAGACAAGAGAGAGAGAAAAGGGAGAGGAAGGAAGACAGAGGAAGCAGATGGAGAGAATAGAGAGAGAGTAGAGAGGCGCGAGAGAGAGCGCTAGAGAGAGTAGGAGAGCTCGGAGAGAGAGCGCGAGAGAGAGTGGGGGGGGGCGAGAGAGAGAGAGAGAGAGAGAGAGTGAGCGCGAGAGAGAGAGCAGCGAGTCGAGGCGAGCGAGCGAGCGAGAGAGAGAGATATTGATATGCACTGAAAGCCAGCCTCTCTCTCTCTCCTCTCTCTCTCTCTCTCTCTCTTCTGATAACAATGCACTGTCCCCTGAAACAATATATGAGCCGATGCATTATGAGGAGAGAGAGAGAGGAGAGGGAGAGAGAGAGAGAGAGAGAGAGAAGAGAGAGAGAGAGAGAGAGAGAGAGAAGATATGCACTGAAGCCTTGCACTCTGATATCAAAAAATCTCGACTATGTGAACAAGATATGAGCCGATGTATAAAAGAGGTAAAGGAGAGCGAGAGGAGAGATGCGAGAAGAGAGAGAGGAGAGAGAGAGAGCGAGAGAGAGAGAGAGATAGAGAGAGAGAGAGAGAGAGAGTAGAGAAGAGAAGAGAGAAGAGAGAGAGAGAGAGAGAGAAAGAGAGGAAAAATACAGATTAAAATTGAAAGGAAATGAAGGAACAAGTAGGAATTAAGAATTAAAGGATGGAGAAGAGAGAGGAGGAGAGAGAGAGAGAGAGAGAGAGAGAGAGAGAGAGAGAGAGAGAGAGAGAGAGGAGAGAGAGAGAGAGAGAAGGAGTATAGAGAGGAGACACAGGACCACCCGCCGAAACTTTGCCAACGCGTTTGAACCCTTTCCTCTCACCTCCTTGTATTAATCCCTCCTCCTCTTTCTTCCTCCTCCTCTTTCCTTCCTCCTCATATTTCCTCCCTCTCTTATCCTTCGCAATTTGTCCTTTTCAACTACATAGTAATTGCAAGTAATTTACATATTTTCTTAAGGTTCATCTCTCTCTCTCATCTCTCTTCTCTCTCTCTCTCCTTCTCTCCCTCCCTCCCTCTCTCTCTTCTTCGTCTCTCTCTCTCTCTCTCTCTCTCTCTCGTCCTATAATTTTCCTAAACCAGTTTTAGTATTGTATTGTATTAGTAGTGGTGGTGGTGGCGTGGTGGTGTGGTGGTGGTGGTGGTGTGGTGGTGGTGGTAGTGGTAGTGGTAGTAGTAGTAGTAGTAGTAGTAGTAATAGTAGTAGTAGTAGTAGTAATAGTAGTAGTAGTAGTAGTAGTGTTGAAAAGGCCGTATTACCA